>BQNB010001270.1:46994-104295 GCA_026074375.1 Tanacetum coccineum
ATTACGCATGTGTATAGACTACCGGGAACTGAACAAGTTGACCGTCAAGAACCGTTACCCACTCCCCAGGATGGACAACTTATTTGATCAATTGCAAGGAGCGCGTTACTTCTCTAAGATAGATCTTCGGTCAGGTTATCATTAGCTTAGAGTGCATGAGGATGATATCCCAAAAACCGCGTTCAGGACTAGACACGGACACTTTGAGTTTACGGTTATGCCTTTTGGGTTAACCAATGCACCAACGGTCTTCATGGACTTAATGAACCGGGTTTGCAAACCGTACTTAGATTAGTTTGTCATCGTATTCATTGATGACATCTTGATCTACTAAAAGACTTAGGAGGATCATGGGGTTCATTTGAAGTTGGTGTTGGAGCTGTTGAAGAAGAAGAAGTTGTATGATAAGTTTTCCAAGTGCGAGTTCTGGTTACAGGAAGTAAATTTCCTCGGTCACGTGGTCAATCATAACGGTATTCACGTGGACCCATGTTAGATTGAGGCAGTAAATAATTGGAAAGCTCCTACAACACCGTCCGAAATACGATCATTTTTAGGGTTAGCTGGTTAGTACCGACGTTTTATCGTGAACTTCTCTAAGATTGCTAAACCCCTTACTTCGTTGACTCAAAAAAACAAGAAGTATGAGTGGGGCGTAAAGCAGGAAGAGGCTTTCCAGACTTTGAAAGATAATTTGTGTAATGCTCCCATACTATTGTTGCCTGATGAAATTGAAGATTTTGTAGTCTACTGTGACGCATAGAATCAAGGATTAGGTTGTGTACTCATGCAGAGAGGCAAGATAATCGCCTATGCATCTCCATGACAATTAGAGAATCATAAGAAGTATTATACATACACGGACCTAGTGTGGGCAAGCAGTAAGTTAGTGTTGCCTATTAAGACTTGAGGCCCCTAAAAAAAAATTTTTTAAACTTTGTACAGGATGAAATGGGTTTTTATATAATCATAAGAGTCTTCAACACATATTCGATTAGAATGAGTTGAATGTGTCAAGGAGGTGGATTTAAGTTATTCAGCGACTATGAGTGTGAGATTCGCTATCATTCAGGTAAGGTTACGTAGTAGCTGATGGCCTTATGTAGAAGAAGATGTGATAGTGAAACCTAGACATGTGGTTGCATTGGATATGCCACTTCAGTCCAGGTTAAAGAATTGATATTGGAGCCTAAACGTGGGCGTTCATGGAAATAAGCCGACAGCAAAAAAGATTACACGGATTAGACCAGCAGATGGAAATAAAATAAGAAGATGAGAGCTATTACTTTTTGGATCACATATAGGTTCCGTTTAGTGGGTGTTTGGAGAACCATAATCATGAACAAAAGCTCATAAGGACTAGGTACTTGTGGCATCCTGGGTGAGGGATAGATTGTACCATGATCTTGAGTTGTGTAGTGATGGTCCGGGTATGAAGAGGGATATCGCTACGTATGTTAGCAAATGTTTAACTTGTTCAAAAGTGAAGGATGAGCATCAAAGGCCTTCGAGGTTATTGCAACAACCAGAGATACCCGAGTGGAAATGGGATAATATCACAATGGATTTTATCATGAAGTTACCTAGATCGAAGAGTGGGCATGATACAATATGGGTAAATAGTTGATAGACTGACCAAGTCAGCTTATTTTCTGGCGACGCGTGAGGATTACAGTATGGAGAAGTTGGCAAGGTTGTACATTGATGAGATCGTCGCACGGCATGCAGTGCTTATGTCGATTATTTTGGATCGAGATGGACGATTTACATCACGTTTCTGGCAAACATTACAGAAAGCTGTAGGGACGCGATTGGATATGAGTACGGCTTATCATCCTCAGACGGATGGACAAAGTGAGCGTACAATTCAGACATTGGAGGATATGTTAGGAGCGTGTGTGATCGACTTTAGTGGCAGTTGGGATGTTCACCTACCGTTAGATGAATTTTCTTATAATAATAGTTATCATTTGAGTATTCGATGTGCTCCGTTTGAAGCATTATATGGAAGGAAGTGTAGGTCGCCCGTTATGTGGGCTGAAATTGGAGAAAGCAGGTTAATTGAACCAGAATTGGTGCAAGAGACGACTGATAAGGTAGTTTTAATTAAGGAAAAGCTCAAAGTGGCAAGAGATCGTCAAAAGAGCTATGTTAATAATAGGCGAAAGCCATGGAGTTTGAGGTTGGGATCGAGTGTTACTAAAGTTGATTCGCCTTGGAAAGGGCATGGTTACATTTGGTAAGAAGGTATGTTGGTACCAAGGTATGTAGGGACCATTTGACATCATTAAAAAGGGTGAGGCCCGTAGCTTATCGATTAAGATTGCCTGAGGAATTGAGTAGTGTGTACGACATATTTCATGTGTCGAATTTGAAGAAGTGTTTGGAGGATGCAAATCTGCATGTGCCACTAGATGAGATCAAGATTGACAAAACCCTTCGTTTTGTCAAGGAACCCGTAGAAATTATGGATCGCAAGCTTAAGAGTTTGAAACGTAGTAAGATTCTAATCGTTATACGGTTCGTTGGAATCAATAAGGTGGCCCTGAGTTCATGTGGGAACGTGAGGACAAATTGAAAGCTAAGTATCCCCGATTTTTTGCTGACTATGCTGTTGAACCTACTAGTTAAATTTTGGGACGAAATTTCCTTAAGGATGAGATACTGTGACAACCGTGACTTGAGCAGGTTAGTCAAACCGTTAGAGTTGACTAAAGTATTTATATGTGTTATAATTGAGTGCTTAGGACACTTAATGAGTAATTGATATCAATCTGTGATGCGTGTTCATCTTATTGTGATCGAGTTATGGTTTTAGTTGCTATTTCATTTCGTTCACACTTTGTGACAATGGAAATGATAGCATGATTTTATGCGTAATCATGTAATTTGGTGATAAACTTTAATACTGAGCATAAAGAGTATATAATTTATTCCTAGGAATGAATTAACTCTAGTATTTAAATTTGATAAGCATTAGTATTTCTAATTTAGGAAAGTAATTTATGACATGAAATTTATAAATAGTAAGTTTATAACTAGTCTTTATTTAAAAAGGTTTGCAAAATTAATAAAGGGTTTTTATAAAAATAACAAAATAAGGGTAAATATGTATTTAGTAGTAATTAATAAAAAAAATTTAAAGGGGTGTTTTGTTCGGCCGAATGAAGGAAAAGGGAAAAAAAACTAATTTGACTACAATTAGGAAACTAGGTATTATAAATACAAAATCAAGAAAACCCTAAATCACTTTTTCTCTCCCTTCCTCTCTCTTGGTCGGTAAACCCTAAGAAGAATAATTTTTTTTTATCAAGAATCAAGGTGGTGATTCAAGTGTAATCGGGTAAAGGTTTTAGGTTCTTCAATCCCGTTCTTGTTTAATCTTCTTATATTAGTAACTTTAATTAATGGATAAATTAGGATTTAAAATATTTTGTAAATTAATAATATAAAAAATATATGGGTGTGTTCGTGATTAGATTGTAGGAGGCATAGTGGTGTAATCGTTTAGGTCTAGCAACGCGTTAATTTGAAAGTTAGGGTTTCGCAGAATTTTAGGACATGTTGATCGAATGATATCTCATTGATAAAAACGAGTTATGATATGAATCTTATGCCTAAACTTAAGTTCAGAGAGTCTAGTTTTCAAAAACTTTAGCCCCGAAAGGTTTTGAGGTCGGCAAGTTAGTCAAATATTTTTTACAAGAAAAGTTGTCAAAACAGTAAATACGGGTCAGATTTGGGTCTGATTTCGGGGAGTAAAACCCCTACTTAGAAGTGGAGTCATGGCATAAAAAAATCAGAGATCATATTTTATGTGTCTATTAACTCCAGCTCAAAGCACAAGTCCTAAAACATTGTCTAAGTATTTTTAGAAAAATCAAACTTTTTGGTGTGCGTTCAGATCCGAATTTGAGTACATTGTGATGTTGAATTTTTTATAAAATAGTTAGGCTCATTATTATTTTTTCTAAAAAATCACAGTAGTTCATAACCCATTGAGAAGGTAGGTAATGAAAGGGAGAAAGCTAATTTGATGATTTAGTATTTTATTTGTAATCATAAAGTGATTACAAAATTATGCCGAAACGCTGGAAAACTTGAATAAATGAATTAAGGGTATTAGGGTATAAGTGAGATACGGGAAGTGTGTTTGATAACGCTCCAAATATACATAAAATAACCCTCAAAAATACATTAAATATATATGTTAACGCATGAAATATTGCAAAGTTTGCTTGTTTGTTGTGTAATATTCATTTCAGGACCAAAAGTGACAAAAAGGACTAACGATGCAATGAAATCCAGTTAAATGCACTAACGGTCGTTACAAGAAGAATCTAGAAGATAATCCAAGGAGGAATTAATGAACGTGGCAAAAGTGCGGCGCACAATTTCTTTTGTGCGGCGTACTTCAAAACGAAGTAAATGCCATTTATTTAAACACCAAGTGCGGTGCACAATTTCTTAAGTGCAGCGCACTTTCCTGACAGTTACTCCCAAATCATAAATGATTGCAATGATTATGCAACTCTTCACTCCCCCTAATTCAAAAACTGATGACGCATCCTCAGATATAAATAGGACACAAATTTTGGATCAAATCATCCCATTCTCATCTTTCAATCATCAATCATCAATTCTAAGTTATTTTAGTAGCTCTAAGGAGGTTTTGAAGGTTAACCATCACCTTCATCACTTTTCGGGTAGAGAAGGAAGTAAAATCTCAGGAAGTTAGAGTTGCTAGTGTTACTATAATCAATTGTTACTTTATTCTTGGAAGGTATTGTAAGATTTGGAACCTCTACTCTTTGATTTTGGTATGAACATGTATCTATCCTTTGATAATATGAAAGTTGGATTTATCATGATTATTATATGTGTAGTTATTATGATTGTTGAGTAGATTAACATGTTTGGTTAGGAGCTACATGATTATTATGGATCAAACTTGACTTTTGAATGAACTTTTGATATGAATAATATAAGCTTGATGCTTTTGAACTTGGATTCTTTAATATTCGTTTGATCACACTTATCCCGGATATAGGTCGAAAGACTCCGGTCAAGTGATTGATTTCCAAGTTGTTTGTCTACGACAACTAGACCTTAGTCTTGTGAGGATTGGCTAAGTAAACGAACATTAAGCCAAGAACAAAAGGGTTTAACGCTAAACCACATGTCTAACGAACTTGGTTTAGCAAGTTTATATTACTCATTATCAAACACGAATTACACTTAAAGCATTTTCATAATAAAAGATAAAGGCCGAAAGGGTTTTTCATTATGAACAATAGATGATCTTTCTAAGTAACTAAACATTCTTAAATCGATTATAATTTCATTCGTGAATCATTCATCTACTCAAGTTTATCCATAATGTTTCTTGTTCCTTAACCAAACATGTCCTTTATATCTTGAATTTAGTTATTATCTTTAGATCCGTGACAGTCTATAAGATAACCCCTTTTTGTAATATTATTGACTTTTTCTAAGAATACCCAATCCCGTGGAACGACCTGGTCTTACCTAAAATATTATACTACATACGTGGGTTATACTTTTACCCGTGTGTTTCTGTCTATCAACCGGTAATTCTAGTCTTATAAATTTAAAGCTTTTGAAACACATCAAATTTTTTAGCGCCGTTGCTGGGGATTGTTTTTATTCTTGAATTAGTCACTATAATTTTACAAACCAAAAATTTTCAAACTCGCCGTACAGTTTTCTAGCAAACTGACCAAAATTTCTTCAGAAAGTGCGCCGCACAAATCATTTGTGCGCCGGTTTTTCTACAAAATTCAGAAAGTTCGCTGTACTTATACCAAGTACGTCGCACTTCCTGCCACTTTTACAAAACATAACCAGTTTTAAGAAAGAAAAACACCAAAACACCAAACCCCAAACCATAAACTGTAATTTGACTATTTTGGAAATGTGGAATTTATTCCTTGTATTCATAATTGTCAACATTTTGTATTATAGCATATTGTGCATTAAAATGAAAAAAAATCAAAAAGAACTATTTTATGCATTGCTTGTTTAAATTCCAAAATATATATGTTTGTTTGTTAGTTGCTAGTTGTAGCTTATTGAGTTTTGATTACATGCAAAATAAAAATAGAAATAATTTTTTTAAAAGAATTAAGAAAAATTATAAAAACCATATGATGATAAATATGTTTAAAAACCTGATAATTGCTATGTTCAATAGATATTTAGGAAATTTAAAAAATAATAAAAATAAAAATACTAAAATTAAAAATTATAAAAACTTTAAAACTTATAAAGTACGCCACACTTCTTTTGAAGTGCGCCGCACTTTCTTGCCTGAAATCAAACAGAATGATTATTTCTCCGTTTTTGAACAAAAGTTGTTTGCATTGAAAAATTTGATCTGTTTATTAATAATTTGTAAGTGTAAAAAGCAATTGTTATTTGTTTTAACTAACCCACTAATAGTTGTTTTAACAATGTTTTATTTTATAAGAATTATGGACCTAAATTTAAGTCTCAGAAAGATTTGCTTGGGAGACGATGTGATCGTAATATCGAGTGACAAAGTTGAAGTATCAGGAGATTGGAATTCTCCGGAATATCAACACACAGCTGTTAGTAAAGGAAAAAAAAGTCATGAACGCACTCAGTTTTTACAGGATGGAGACAGATGAGAATTCTGTGAGCTGGTTTTACATTGCACCATGCTTCGTGAATGGTTTAGAAGCATATGATGGTGAAGTTAACTTAGCATTTGATGAAAACCTAATATCGAATGAATTTGTGGTTAAGTTGTGTTTGGACTATGAGGTGAAGAAAGGAAAAAGTGAGTAGAAAGACTCATTGTTGCTTTTTGAGGGAGAGTCTCTACTTAGTGAAGTTCATCATAAACCCTGAGGAGATGATTTTGAGCAATGGATGAGTCATTTTGGGAAGATCATTCCTGAGACTAGCTAAAGGAGTTGTTGATTTTTTTGGTATACGGGGTGAATTATTTATCCCGATCCGGATCCATTTTAAGGTTGATTATGAGGAACAGGAAAAACCTTAGGACGTGTGGTATCAATTACTTGATTTCAATATTGATGATGTGCCAAAGTTTGGAGAAGAACTTCCTCCATTTGTATGCAAGATAGGGAAGAGCAACCGTAACAAAAAAAGAGCAATAGAGAACCTTAATCTATTGTATCAAGACATTGGGTCATCTTCATCAGTTGGGAGACATTTAACTCAAGAAGAGGCGGAAAAAGAGGCATTGGCAATCAGGATCAGCCAAAAAGAGAGGCTTGTAATCGAGACAATGGCCTACCATGACAAATATAAGAAGATACTCGATGAGATCTGGAAAGATAAGGTAGAATTAGATGGAAAGACTGTGAAAGAAGATGAAGAAGCGAGTACACGATTAATGGTGACAGCATTGAGGAGATAAGATCGATCATGGTGCTTTCATATTTCCTATCAGGTTAGAGGGGAAAGTTAACGAAAATGCATAAGCAGATACTGGTTCGGACATAAACACCATGCCTTATCGAATATTTGAAACATTAGGAAGAGAAGATATGAAGAAGATTGATAGGGGCATCACAATGATAAACCATACCCAGGCGGAAGCTATGGGAAAACTCTTAATGTCTTTAGTCAAAGTAGGTGTGTACTACCAGATGCAAAATTTCCTTATTCCTAGATATACAATCAACCGTTGTGAGCACCAATAGTGGTTTTGTCGAGGGATTTCCTCTATACGATGGGTAGCATACTTAACACCCAGAGAGACTTTTCTCAACCTTTGATGGAGTCTGTCATCAAACCTTCCGAGCTGCGAGATTCGATGTTCTAACAACAACTGAGAGTGATAGTGATGGATGAGGTAGGATATGTGTTCAAGAGAAAAAATAAAGTTGGAACACTGATATATGTACCGAAGCCTGCTCCATATCTAAATTTGTACCAATCCGGAAGCATCGATCATAAGCCATATACAAACAGTAACTAAACCTGTTCTAGAAAATTTGTGTTTGGAATGAAAGCAGTTGTTTCTTGATTCTTTACCCGTGCCATTTAAAACATGTCAACTGGATACCTGATCATAAGGGATGTACACTAATGAAAAAAGAAGCAACAGGACAATGGCGTACGGAAATAAGACTAACTGATCCATATGGGAACATCTATCTACAAGGCTTCACAATAAAGAAAACGGACCAAAAATTATCGAAGTATCACAAGTTGAGTGATATCATGTCACCCAACTGGTTTATGGAATAAAAGTACGAGATTAACTTGGAATAAAAGAGTAGCTATATACTCCCGTTTTACTTTTTATGTTATCTTTTAAAAATTAAAATCATATGTATAAATCCATAATGGATTACATTTTGATGTTCGGATATTAATACAATATATATATTAATATTAAGTTAATGTGATGGATTGAGTTTATAGTATGCGTATAATGTAAGATTGTGTAAAAAAAAATATATAAAAAGGGCGAAGTACGCCGCATGTAACACCCCCAAAATGGGTCGCAGCGGAATATGGGTTTGGGAGTGTTACTTCATAATAACATTGCACAAGATATAAGAACGACCTCTAATTGTGTCGTTTGAAAATGATACATTGGATTTAATAAAATACTTGATACAAAAGCACCCTGCTTTAACTTGTTCATCCTTAAAAATGTGAAGATTTTACTTCCTGAATAATATCCCCAAAATACAATGCACTTGAATCTTTATAGCCATTATTCCAAAAATATAGACCAACAATGTATCCTTGTACCTTGAAATCCTGAAAAAAAACATGCTTAAAATGGTCAACATAAAGTTGGTGAATTCACAGGTTTGTAAAAATATATGAGTGTAGGACCATAATTGTTTAGAGTGTGTATTGCATGTAATACAATATCCAAAACAGTAAGTATTGCATGGTATACAATATTCAAAACAGTAAGTATTGCATGAAATACAATATCCAAAACAGTAAGTATTGCATGGTATACAATATTCAAAACAGTAAGTATTGCATGGTATACAATATCCAAAACAGTAAGTATTGCATGGTATGCAATATCCAAAACAAGAAGTATTTCAAAGTTACTTGCGTCCAATTGTAAAACAAAGCATGTTCTCACCCCAAAAATATATTTAAAACCAGTAAAACATAGGGTATGAACTCACCTCGAGTTAACGAAATCAGAAATCTTAAATTTTTAACTGATTTGCGTATCTACTACGCTAAATTCAACCTAAATAATCATAGGTCGTATAAGTACTAAGTACTTTGATTAACTAGTGTCATATATAATCCTACATAGCTCATCGCCATCTATTAGTTTTAGTGAAAACATATTTATAAGGTAAAAACACTTATAAATATCCCATTCGTAAAATCAACGTAACTTCTTCGTTTTAAGTCCGTTTCTCGCGTTTCTTTCGCCCACGTTTTCGTATTAAGATGATATATAAAAATAACACATTTTTATATTTTGGAACCTACTGGTGAACAGTACTTTTTACTGTTCACAACGTTTTATAAATTACCGTAAACCCGTAAATGTGATAACTTACTCGTTTTAATCCCGATTTTAGCGATTCTTTCGAGTACGTCTTCGTAATTGAAGGAGGTATATAAAATGTCACATTTTATAATTTTGGGTCTGCTGATGAATAGTGATTTTTACTGTTCATAGTTTATAAAAATTATTTTTATAAAAGTTTTATTATCGTAAACTCGCGTAATTCATAACTCCTTCGTTATTAATCGAAAAATTATGATTCAAGATGTTTTGAAATCTTAAAAATATATACTAGCTGTTTTAAAAATATATTTGTATATTTATGGATGTGGAATAGTAATTTGCTTTTTTATAATTTAGGTTATATGCGTTTAATTTACGTATTTAACTTAAAAACTACGCCTTATTTTATATTATTTAATTCGGGTTTTCGGAGTTCTCTAACATGCCACGATCCATTGTGGCATGTAGTATCCATCTCAAAGTGTCTAACCTACTGTTTTACACACGAAAATTTCACAGCCACCTTTACAATCATAGGTGTAATCATTTTTATACTCTATTTAATATACTTTTCAACTTAATAATTACCACAAGTCTTTTATAACCTTATATATCATATGTCATACATATAATAGTGTCCATAAGTCCAAATGGTGTCCAGGTTTCAAGAGAACAAAGGTCCTTTAAATCTCATTTTAACACAAACTTATTAAGAAACCCTAATTTTAACAAGTTTACAAATGAACTTTTTATACATTAATCAACATGTTACCATACTTATAAACCCATTATATTATGATTTTATCAACTACACAACATGTATAAAGTGTTGGAAAATCATTAACATAAGTAGAAATACATTTCACAATATTCAAGAGTGCCATTAATGGTGATTTTGCTTTATTTTTTATATTTTACACAATAAATGATTAAAAGTAAAGACATACGAGATTTTAGTTAACTTGATATGATGTATGGTAGAGGACTACAATATCTAAAACCCTTGTTTAGATAAACAACCCAAGTTACAAGCTTTCAAAACCTAAATCAAACTAGAAACCCTAATCTTTCAATATCATGCTAAACTTTCTTAATCACCATCAAGCTTCTAAACCTTTTTGATAACTTGAGATGTTCTAGATACTTGTATACGTGGTGAATTAAATTGTATGGATTGTTTATAGAAAAAGGGGTGTTTACCATGGCTATATAGAAGGAAAAAGGAAAGAAAAGATAATTTTTGTAAGTGTTTTTGCATGTGTGTTTTTCCTAAAAAGTGGTAAGTGTATATATGATATAAGGCTAGTCAAGGATATGTTTACTTGGTCAAGGGACACCATGAGGGTCTTAAGGAAGTCAGTGGTCTTTGTTTTTGGTCAAAGAAACAAGTAAAGGTTAGGATTAATGGTGTAGTGTAGTACAAGACCAAGTTGGTGATTTTTGATGCACTTTTCTTGGTATATCTCTAGAATTTCGGCCATAGCATGATATATATGATAATATTATGTAACTTTTATGCATTGGATATAAAAGTGGGTATTTGTTGAAGCGTAAAAAAAATTTTGGTGGTTCTTGGTATGCCTAAACTTAATTTATCGCGAAACGTAAACACTTTACGTAACTGATGAAATGAGCAAAGACCATAATTATTCTCAAAATAATTATTTAATACTTGCTAGATGTAAACATTTAATTGTTTGACGCCCGTTTATATTGAATGATCGTTTTTAGCTTACGCGATTTAACTTAACGTTTACGGTTTAAAAGCAAACGCGTACAACACTAAAAATAATTAGTGCATTTGTTGATGACGTAAATGACCCTAAAACACGAGGTGTTATAGACTCCTCCTGTTAAATGAGCCTTGTCCTCAAGGCTTACGATGTGGCACTTGATTATTATTATTATTATTATTATTATTAATTTTTTTTTTATATGAACAGTGCCCCAACGGTCGGTGAACAGTAACCGAACAGTAACCCCCAACGGTTACTTTCCCCCTTTTTATACAAAATTTTCTCCTCCATTTCTCCATACAACACTTAATCTTTCACTTACATTTTCTCTTATCCAATCCTCAAAAATGTTGCACATCATCACGATCTTGGCGATGGCGACCGCGATAGCACTCGGCATTTATCTTGCCTACTTCCCATACGAAGAAGGATCTCAGTATTTGGCCTTTATTCTAGCAATTCTCGTGCCGGTCATTATCCTTGCTATTGGCGTGGATCTATGCTTGAAGGACTAGATATTATGGTTAGGGGAGGGTTGAAATAAAACTTGTATTTCCTTTATGTCCTTATGTAATCTTATTTCTAAGATAATAAACGGATGTTGTGGCAACAATTTATTTGTTATTTTCATTTATGTCTTTTGAATATTTCGTTACCATGCTTAGTAACTCGTTTGCATTCCCTTTTTAAATGGCTTTAACTTGAGCGTTCAAAATTAGTGATTTTTTTTTTTTTAGAATTTATATAGTAAGGTGACGAAGTTTTCACAATACATTACTTTGATAGATAATTCGAAATCATTCGGTACAACAGAATATTAAGCAAAAGTACAAAAGAAATTTAGACGAAAGTTCAAAAGAAATTTAAGCGAGAATTCCTAAAGGGATAAAGTCTAAGCATTGATATCATAAATTAATCAGGATAGTCGATATTTATATAATTGACCGATAGAAATAGATACTGATGTGTCAAAAGATAGACGTAAGAGATCGAATTTAAACCAAGTATTATGTATATATATAAGATTATATAATGCAATCATGAAAATAAGAAAAGTAAGTAAGGATCAGGGAATACACGCGTGCGGATATCGGATAGCGATGAATTTAGGGAATTAAAGTAAAATTGGCGAAATTTTCATAATACGATAATTTGATAGATAGTGGGTTTCATTGTTTTCCCTCCAAGATACTACATAGTTTTCTTGATACTACAACTTCCAATACAAACTAATACATAATTAATAAAACAAGGTGTCTATGGGTGACGTCCAAGCTGACTGGTGACTAACTCCTGGAGCTTCCTGAAGTTCTCTCGGTCCTGTTGCTGTGACTCCTGAACTGAAGCCAACTGTCGCTCCATCTCCCTACGAGTCCTCCTCTCTTGGCTACGAGTAACCGTCTCGATAGCCTCTATGGTCCTAATCTTACCACGCAGAGAAGCATTCTCCGCTTCGACCATACCCATCCTGAACCTCAATGTACTCATCTCTTCCTCGATGGGCACCCCTTGGTACAATATAATGAAATGACTAGAATAGCCTCCCCATGACTGGCTAGTATCGCA
Source organism: Tanacetum coccineum (assembly GCA_026074375.1). NCBI lineage: Eukaryota > Viridiplantae > Streptophyta > Magnoliopsida > Asterales > Asteraceae > Tanacetum > Tanacetum coccineum. Next base: position 59,814 of record BQNB010001270.1, read on the forward strand.
ACAATAGTCACTGCAGGAAAAGCATCTGCAGCGACGGGTACTGGGTGGACAACATCCAAACCAATGTCAATATCATCTCTGAAATTTCCCTCAGAGGAATCAGCAGAGATGGGAATAGTGGGTGCATCCATAACCTGCACGAGCAAAAGTTTATATAAGTCGTCTTTATATGAAACCATGCAAGATGCGTGCAATATGGATGATAAACGTGATGTAAGATGGTGTATGGTAAATATGAATATGCACTGGCATAAATGAATGATGGTATCGTGTAAGGTAAAGTAATATTTGATGATGTTTAGGACCTATGAGCTTATAGTACTACCTTGCCTAAAGAAATGTTCCAGTATTTATATAAATAACCCTTATATAAATAATTGTAGAGTATGTGTGAAAGAATGTAAACACATCTTATGTTATTATAATAAGGACCCTCATATAATATACGTACTATAATATGAACACGTATATGAATCATGTAAGCATCTAGTATGACCAACTAATGCAACAAACAGTGTATGTATGTCCCGTTCAAACCCTTTTGTATGATGCAATGTTTGTAAAACGGTTATAGTCTAGGTAAAATGCAACCTAGTTCTCTATAACCTTGGCTCTGATTACCAATCTGTAACACCCCCAAAAATGGGTTGCATCGGAATATTGTTGGGATTAAAAGACTTCATGATGATCTTAAATGATTACTGCTGCTAAAGTTTGTTGTCTACTGCTACTAAGCAAAAAGTTAGTGTTGTTCATTAACTTTAATGAAAAATATGCTAAGTAGTTAGTACTGCTAGTGTAACTTAGTTACTACTGCTAGTCTAACTTAGTACTGCTAGTGTAACTTAGTACTGCTAGGGTAACTTAGTACTGCTAGTGTATATTAGTACTGCTAGTATATGTTAGTACTGCTAGAGTAAAGTTAGTACTGCTGGTGAAGATTAAAAAAAATATTCTAAGTAGTTACTACTGCTGTTACAGAGGTAAATGCTACTGTGTTAAGTTTTCTGTTGTTAAGAGTTAATGCTGCTGGTACAAAATTACAACTATTGAAAGTTACAACTGCTGTAAGTTACAACTGCTGAAAGATTACAACTGCTGAAAAATAAAGATTGCTTAAAGATCAAGATTACTTATGAGATAAGGATTGTTATGTATAGAATAGATCTTTAAGAATATTCTAAGTTTTAGAAATATATTGTAAATCGACTAGGACTCCTTGGTGTATTAACAAGGAGGTCTAGGGCATAAGGTTTGATTTGTCATAATCTAGAAATCTTTTGTTTTGATATCGTTATAGCTTCAAGGTTTTGTAACCCTAATACTAGTTAGAGTATTCGTATTAATATATTGAAGCTTTGTTTGTTAATCTGTGTGTTCATTAGAATTACTGTTCTATTGCATATTCTTCTTATTGATCAAAGATTAGATTCTGCATAATCTTTGATATATTTTACAAAGTTTCTATCATAGTTGTGTAGGATTTATCTTGCATAACTAAACCTTACACAAGCTAAGGAATTCAAGATCCATTCAAGTGGGATCAACAAGTGGTATCAGAGCTTGTTGCTTTGAGAAACTTTGCTAAGAAGACATGGATCAAGACTCAGTACATATGGTGGCTGCATCAAAAGTGCCTATGCTCAAACCAGGTGAGTATGAGCTTTGGAGGATGAGGATGGAACAATACATCCAGATGATTGATTATTCTCTATGGGAAGTCATAGAGAATGGTAATGCACCTCCAATAACAAAAGTTGTTAAAGGTGTTGAGACTATAATTGCTCCTACAACTGCTGAAGAAAAGGCACAAAGGAGGTTAGAGTTAAAGGCAAGAAGCACTTTATTGATGGGGAATCCCTAATGAACATCAATTGATGTTTAACTCCATCAAAGATGCAAGTCATTGCTGCCAGGCTATGAGATGAGGTTTGGAGGGAATGCGCTATAAAAAGTATCAGCAGAAAATCTTCTTAAAATACGCAGTATGAAAAAATTTTACTGCTCTACGATCAGAGGGTTTTGTCAAACCTTTGATAGGAATTTAATAAGCTAGAGTCAGTTGGAGATTCATGGTGAAAGTATCTCACAAGAAGATGTGATTCATGAAGTCTTAAAAGTCTGTCACCAGAATGGAACACACATACCATTGTATGGAGGAACAAGCCTGAGAGAGATATATTAAGCTTGGATGATCTTTACAAAAACCTAAATATCTATGAACCAGAGGTCAAAGGGACATCAAGCTCAAGCACAAACACACAAAACATAGCCTTTATGTCCTCAAACAGCACCAGTTGTACAAATGGAGCAGTTAATACTGCTCATGGTGCTACAACTGCTAGCACTCAAGCTACTGCTATTAACTCAACAACAATTGACAACTTGAGTGATGCTGTCATATGTGCTTTCTTTGCAAGTCAACCAAACAGTCCACAACTTGACAATGAGGACTTGCAACAAATTAATCCTGATGATTTAGAAAAGATGGATTTAAGGTGGCAGATAGCTATGCTAACAATGAGGGCAAGGAGATTCTTAAGGAACACTGAAAGTAAGTTTTCTGTGAATAGTACTGAGACCATTGGTTTAATAAGTCCAAGGTGGAGTGTTACAACTGCCACAAAAGGGAACACTTTGTAAGAGAGTGTAGGGCTCCAAGGAACCAAGAAAACAGGAATAAAGAGAACACAAGAAGGGTTGTGCCAGTGGAGACAACTACTTATAATGCTTTGGTGTCTTGTGATGGTTCTGGTTATGATCTGAGTGACAATCAGAAGAAGGTCCAAACTAAACTTTGCACTCATGGTGATTATTCTTTTACAGTTCTAACTCGGAGGTATCTATGATTCAAATGTTATCATCTTGTTGGGAAAATGTTAACAATTCTAACAGGAACAAAATGAACAACTGTTAAAAGACTTAAGGGACATCTTAAGTTATATGCTATTGTTATTAAAACTGGTTTAAAGTCTGTGAAGCAGACTTCTAGTTATAAGAAAAATGGTCTGTTTATGAGGAAGATATCAAGGTCTTAAAATGTGTGATTCATTTAAGAGAAGTAGCCATTACAGAGCTTAGAAGGAAGTTGGAACTGGCTCAAAAACAAAAAGATGAAATTCAGCTAACAGTAGAAAATTTTTAAGAATTCATCTAAAAACTTAAGCAAACTAATAGACTATCAGATAGTTGATAAGTGCAAAACAAGTTTAAGGTATAATGCTGTTCTACCTCCCTATATAGGAAAATTTATGCCTCTAAAACCTAATTTGTCATTCTCTGATTTAGAAGAGTTTATAAGTGAGCCTATTGTTATTAAGCCTATAGTTGAGAAAAGTGAGCAAGGCTAGTGAAGCAAATCCTAAAGTAGTTAAAAAGAGTAACGGTGCTCCATTTATTGAGGATTGGGTGTCTAAAAGTGAGGAAGAAGATGTGCCTCAGGCTAAGATTGAAAAGGAAACAGTTAAGCCTAGTTTTGGTAAGATAGAGTTTGTTAAACCAAAAGAAAAAACTGCAAAGAAAACTGCTAAACAAGTTGAGCATAATAGACAAAACACTCACATTCCTAGAGGCAATCAAAGAAACTGGAATAATATGATGTTTTAGAGACTAGAAAGTAATTTTGAGATGTTTAATAAAGCTTGTTATGTATGTGGAAGATTTGATCACTTGCAGGTAGATTGTAAAAAGGTGAATCAAAAATAGTTTAAAAATATATAACCTATTTGGAACAATGCTAAAAGGGTGAATCATCATAATTTTGCCAAAAAGACTCACCCCTGCCCTAAAAAGAACATGGTTCCAAGAGCAATACTAATGAAGTCTAGCCTAGTATCAGTTAATACTACCAGACAAGTTAATACCGCTCACCTAAAAATAATAGTGAATAGTGCTAAACCAATGATAAATTTTTCCAATCAGCACATTCAACTGTTAGTGGCTCATTTAAGAATACATATTTAAAAATAATAATTTAATCAGCGGGTTAATAACTGTTAAGGATAAAAATTTTAGACTGCTAGGCTAAAAGAAGTGTTAATGCTGCTTAGGCAAAAGAAGTAGTTAATGATGTTAAGGGAAATAATGTTAATGTTGTTAAGGCCTCAGCTTGTTGGGTTTGGAAACCAAAGACTAAAGTTTTAGACCATGTTTCTAAACACAACAGTGCATCAATCACCCTAAAGAAGTTTGATTATGTTGATGCACAAGGCAGATCTAAGTCAGTGATGGCTTGGGTCCCTAAAAGAATTTGATTTTCTTAACTAATGTGCAGGGCAATCCACAAATAGATTTAAAGGATAAAGGAGTGATTGATAGTGGATGCTCAAGGCACATAACAGAGAACATGTCCTATCTTATAGACTATGAAGAGATTGATGGAGGATATGTTGCCTTTAGAGGTAACCCCAAAGGAGGGAAAATCACAGGCAGATGTACAATCAAAACTGGTAATTTAGATTTTGAGAATGTGTATTTTGTAAAAGAGTTAAAGTTTAACCTCTTTAGTGTCTCACAAATGTGTAACAAAAAGAATAATGTTCTCTTTAATGACACTGAATGTATTGTTTTATCTCCAAACTTTAAATTAACTGATGAAAATCATGTTTTACTTAAAGTTCCTAGAAAGAACAATATGTATAGTGTTGATTCAAAGAATATTGTTCCTAAAGGAGGTATAACTTGTATCCTTGCAAAAGCCACATCTGATGAATTTGAACTTTGGCATAGGAGGCTTGGACACATAAATTTCAAAACTATGAATAAACTAGTTAAGGGAAATCTTATAAGAGGTTTACCTTCAAAACTTTTTGAAATTCATCAAACCTGTGTTGCTTGTCAAAAGGGAAAGCAACATAGAGCTTCTTGTAAGTCCAAAACAGTAAGTTCAATCAGCCAACCTTTACATATGTTGCACATGGATTTGTTTGGTCCAACATTTGTAAAAAGCTTAATGAAAAAGATGTATTCCTAGTTGTCACATATGATTATAGTAGGTTTAGTTGGGTTTTCTTTCTAGCTACTAAAGATAAAACTAGTGGCATACTTAAGTCCTTTATAACTAGAGTAGAAAATCTAATAGATCAAAGGGTTAAGGTAATTAGGTGTGGGCGCAATGGAACTGAGTTCAAAAATAAGGAGATTAATCAGTTTTGTGAGAGAAAAGGTATCAAGAGAGAATTTAGTGTAGCTAAAACTCCTCAACAAAATAGAGTAGATGAGAGGAAAAATAAAACACTAATTGAGGCTGCTAGGACAATGCTAGCTGATTCTAAGCTACCTACTACTTTTTGGGCTGAAGCAGTTAATACTGCTTGCTATGTGCAAAATAGGGTATTCGTAACTAAGCCTCATAACAAGACCCCTTATGAACTTTTTCTTGGTAGAAAACTAGCTTTAGGCTTTTTGAGACCATTTGGGTGTCCTGTTATAACTCTCAATACCATAAATCACTTAGGCAAGTTTGATGGTAAGGCTGATGAAGGATTATTTGTTAGGTACTCAATTAATAGTAAAGCATTTAGAGTATTCAACAGTAGAACTAGGATAGTTGAAGAGAACCTGCATGTCCAGTTCAGTGAGAATACACCTAATATTACATGAAGTGGACCAAATTGGCTTTTTGATATTGATGCACTAACAAAGTCAATTAATTACAAGCCAGTTGTTATAGGAAATCAGTCTAATGGTAATGCAGGTACAAAAGCATGTGATGATGCAGGTAAAGCTAGAATGGAGACAATACCCGACAAAGATTATATTCTGCTACCATTGTGGACTGCTAATTTACCATTCTCTCAAAGTTCAAAGAGTTCTTCTGATGCTAGATTCAAACTTTAAGGAGATGATGAAAAGAAGGTTACTGAAGAACCAGGAAAACAAGGTGGTGATTCAAGTAAAGACAGTGAATGTAGTGATCAAGAAAAGGAAGATAATGTTAACAGCACTAACAATGTTAATGCTGCTAGCACAAATGAAGTTAATGCTATTGGTGAAAAATCAAGAATTAAACTTCCAGATGATCTAAATATGCCTGCTTTGGAAGATATTGTCTATTCAGATGATGATGAAGATGTTGGTGCAGAGGCTGACATAAACAATTTAGATGCATTTATACCTGTCAGTCCTATTCCAACTACAAGATTACACCAAGATCATCCAGTTGAACAAATTATTGGAGACTTGAATTCAGCACCTCAAACAAGAAGAATGACAAAGAATTTGGAAGAACATGGTTTGTTTAGTTCAGTTATGCAAAGAACAAATCATAAAGACTTTCAAAATTGCTTGTTTGCCTGCTTTAAGCCAAACATCTAATTTACCTGAGAAAAACATGCTTAAAAAGCGTCAACATAAAGTTGGTGAGTTCATAGGTTTGTTTAAGTATAAATGTTGAACCAAAGTTTTGTAAAGTATGTATGACTGTTTCAATCCTTGTATGTTCCCCAAAATGTATGTATAAATGTTGTAAATCAAAGAGTTATAAAGTATGCATGACCATTTCAGTGCCTAAATAGTCACAAAAACATATGTATGAATGTTATAAACTAAAGAGTTGTAAAGTATGCATGATCATTTCAATCCCCAAATAGTCACAAAAACGTATGTATAGTTAGACCCCCATTGTTCAAAGTATGTATTGCCACTTTATTCAAGGCAACGTAATTATTCCTGCGTGTATAAAACAATGATTACGATTACTCTAAGTTCATGAAACTGTTGGAAGACTCATATATATGCCCACTGTATTTAAGGAACCATGAATGGTTCGTGTTCGTGTAATGTTGTGTTGCCATCATGCTAAATGTTTCGCTTTGCCCGGTGATAGCTAATCACCAAAACGGGGCAGTCACACACGAATTGATCTATTTAATAACATTCGCGCTTACCCTCCGAGTAATTAACAGTTCAATCCACTTAAGCTAATCCGTAATCATTTTGGTAAAAGTAAAGTAATGTCATTGTTTTCAAAAATGAAGTGAAACAAGCAATATATTTCATCCCAAAATAAGTAATTGAGTATGTAGACTAGTTTGTAAAACGACTTGTAAATGCACATGTAATAAATTCAAACAAATCATGTAAATGAATTTGGTAACAAGCATGTTCTCACCCCAAAAGTTGTAAATTATATGCAAAACAAGTAAAACGTGGGGGCTATAAACTCACCTTGAGTGAGTGAATTGATAATTCAAATCACTAACAGAAAATACGTCAGACATCGCCCGAATGCATCCTAAATTATTACAGGTCGTAGAGTAGTAATACTATTAATAAACTAAGACCATATATAGTTCTATATAGCTATATCACAATCTAAATTGTATGGTGAAAATCCATATTTATAAAGTAATAACGTTTATAAATATCTTTTTAGTAAAAACGGCGTAACTTTCTCGTTTTAAGTCCGTTTCGTACGTTTCTTATGTCTACGCTTACGTATTAAGACGGGATATCAAAATATTTCATTTTCATATTTTCAACCCATGGTGAAAAGTACTTTTTACTATTCATACACTTTTATAATAAATAAATTTAATTATCGTAAACCTCATAAAAGTCATATCTTATTCGTTTTAACTCTGATTTTAGTGATTCTTTCAAGCACGTCTTCATAATTAAAAGTTTTATCTAACTAATGTATTTTAAAAAATGTATCTGAGATGAATAGTATTTTTACTCTTCATAGTTTATAAAATTATTTTTATAAACTTTAATTATCGCAAACATGAGAAATCCATAACTCCTTCCTTATTGATCAAAAATTATGATTCTTAATGTTTTGGAATCCTAAAAATATGTACTTTCTGAGAAAAATAACCAATCATTTATGTCAAAGGTGAATTGTTATAAGTTTTTATAAAATTTCTTTTATAAAAGCGTTTATTATCGTATAATTTGCAAATGTCGTATCTCATTCGTTATAAATTAGTTTTTTGAGTTCTCTACATGCCTACGATCATTATAACATGTAGCATTTTAAAAAAATATACAATAAATACATTATTTTTCAAATTTGATCATACCCTTGAACTTTTTTTAATTTAAAATGTGTTTTAAATTGTTTTTTATAGTTTTTAGCTTAGTACATCTTGTTACAAGACATCTACAACACAATAATCACTTGTCTCGTATGTATTCGGCCCCTTTAGTCCATTACTAATCCAAGTATTGTCCATGAATAAACAAAGATCTCCACAATCTTTTTACTAATTAAACTTAATAAGTAACTTTTTAAATCATTAACTTATATATACTTTTTATAGGTAAACCAACACTTGAATAATACTTATACTCCCATTATAAATGTCCCTACAACCTCAATAAGCCACCCCCCATATGACAAAGTTCATCAAACCATGAACAAGTGTAAAAATCCATTTTACTTGTTAATAAATTTTCTAGATGGTGATTAACTATACAAACATCATATATGCATGAAATCAAAAATGTAAAGAGATTAGGGGTTTTAGATAACCTTAGTATGATGTATGGTGATGAACAACAAGATCTAAACCCTAGTTTAGATATTATATCCAAGCTTCCAATACTTAGAAAACCCTAAATCTAAAGAAACCCTAATCTTGATTCCTTGCTTGCTTAACCCTTTTAAACTCTAAACTAAACCTTCAAACCTACTTGTAATACCTTAAATATGTTGCTAGAACACTTGTATATGTTGTAAATAAAATTTTATGGATTGTGTGTGTGTTTATGTTTGGCCGTGGGTTATAAGGCACAAAAAAGGAGAGGATTTTGCTAGACTTTGCTAAGTGAAAAGATACAAGTGAAATGCCAAGAATAGGATGACTTAAACACTAGAAATATCTAGGAAAAAGATCCATAAAATTAGGGAAAATGGGATGGGCTTATGTAAGAATGGTATGGAGTTTGCTTGATGTAAGAATAGTTGGTATGGTGTAAGAGAGTTTGCTTGAAAGCTTATACAACATGTGTGATATTTAGAACATGTTAAAATAAATATATTCCTTGTGTATTTATCCCTATATCCGGCCATATATACTTATAAATAAGGAATTGGTATAATATTTGAGTATTGGGTATAATTGTGGGTATTTGTTGAAGCGTAGATGAGTTTTGGTGGTTCCGTGAATGCCTAAACGTATTTTATCTCGAAACGTAAACACTTTACGTAACCAATAAAAATAAATTGTGCAAAGTTAATAATTATCCTCTAAATAATTATCTAACACTTGCTTGACGTAAACATTTAATTGTTTGATATTCGTTTACGTTGGTTGTTGATTTTTAGTTTACGCGATTTAACTTAACGATTAAAATTAAAAGCAAACGCGTAAAAGTTTAAAATAAATAGTTGAATATTTATTGACGTAACAGATGTAAAAAATGTGAATTGTTACAGAAGCAACTTATTGAGTGAGTTGAAAATTGAGGTAAACGAATTGTCAAAGGTTATGGGTAATGTTTTGATTCCAAAAAACAAAGTCAAAGGAGTGACAACTAGGGGAGGAAAGATGACGTCTAAAGCCACCCTAGTATAGAAATTATTGAAACTGGAACCAACAAGAACGAACCTCTCAGATTTGAACAAGATGTGCAGGAAAATTCGCATGATGATGGTGTGGAAAATAAATCTTCGGGTACTCCTGAAAGAACTACTCAACCATGGTAAAACCACAACAGTCATCTATCCCTTTCCTAAACCGGTCGACAAAGGAAAAAGAAGAAGCACAACATCGGAAGTTTTTAAAGAATTTAAAACAACTCCATATTAACAATTTGTTTAACGAAGCCTTAGTGGCAAATGCCAAAATACGCTAAATATTTAAAGAGTTTACTGAAAAATAAATCCAGACTTGAAGAAGCTTGTACGGTAACGATGAATGAAAGGTGCTTAGTTGTCCTGCATAACAAACTGCCAGCAAAAGCAAAAGACCCAGGAAGTTTCACTATCCCTTGTCAAGTTAGTAATTTGCAAATTAATAATGCATTGGCAGATCTAGGAGCTAACATAAGTTTGATGCCCTATGCGATGTATCAAAAGTTAAGTTTAGGTGAACCAACACCGACTCGAATAAGCTTAGAACTAGCCGATAGGTCGATCCAATACCCAAGGGTAATAGTCAAAAATGTGCTTATTAAGGTGGATAAACTTGTCCTCCCCATCGATTTTTTTATCTTGGATATTCCTAAACACTCTAGAATTCCGATAATTTTATGGAGACATTTTTTTAGCCACAGCCCGTGCCATAATTGATGTGTTTAACAAAAAGATAACGCTTAAGGTAGGAGACGATGAGGTAACCTTTGACATGGACCAATCGAATATAGAAACCAAAGATAAAAAGGGAGCGGAAAACTTGGCCGCAAATCATTTTAACTAGGTTAGAGAATCTACACATGGAGGTATTGACTGAGAGGGAAATTGCTGATGAATTCCCCGACGAGCATTTAATGGTGTTGAGATCCAAGTTTAAATACGATGAGCCATGGTATACAGATTTCGTTAATTATATTGTTGAAAAGGTTGTTCCCCCAAATTGGACCTTCAAAAAAAGAAAGAGGTTTTTCTTGCAAGTCAAGACTTACTTTTGGGAAGAAACTTATGCATTTAAACTGTGCGCGGATAATATAATGAGAAGATGTGTGGCTAGAAGTGAAACCCTTGAAATTCTGGCACATTGTCATTCGGGACCTACTGGTAGGCATCATAGTGTTAATGTTACCGCAAAGAAGGTTTCATCGGACTTCTGGATTTTATTGGCCTCGTGTCTTTAAAGATGCTAATGAGTATTGTAAGACGATTTGATGCTGTTAAAAGATCGAGAAACATGTCTTCAAGGAATGAAATACCTCAAAATAACATTCAGGTATACGAAGTCTTTGATGTTTGGGGATTAGATTTTATGGGACCATTTCCCCAATCTAGAGGTAATAAATACATATTAGTAGCTGTAGATTATGTGTCCAAATGGGTAGAAGCTCAAGCATTGCCTATGAATGATGCGCGTGTAGTGGTTAAGTTTTTAAGAAGTTTATTTGCTAGGTTTAGAGTTCCTAAAGCTTTGATTAGTGATAGAGGGACACATTTTTGTAATTCCTAGCTTGAAAAAGCTTTACAAAGATATGGTGTGACTCATAAATTATCCACACCATACCACCCCCAATCTAATGGACAAACTGAAGTTACTAACAGGGCTATTAAGTGTATCCTAGAAAGATCAGTGGGGTACAATCTTAGAGATTGGTCGGAAAAACTTAACGATGCATTGGGGGCATTTAGGACAGCCTACAAAACGCCGACAAGGTATACACCTTTCAGACTAGTTTATGGGAATGCATGCCATTTACCCATAGAGATCGAGCATAAGGCACATTGGGAATTGAAACAATGTAATATGGATTTAACGTTTGCTAAAAGTCATCTTATGAAGCTTAATGGATTAGCCGAATTGAGAGATGACGTTTATGAGAATACTAGAATTTACAAAGAACGGACCAAGAAATGGCATGACTCTAGGCTTCGTGGTGATAAAGATTTTAAGGTTGGCGAAAAAGTTCTACTTTATAATTCTCGTCTGAAGATGTACCCTAGAAAACTAAAGTCGAAATGGAGCGATCTCAACATTATTAAAAGGGTATATCCATATGAGGCTGTAGAAATAATTGACATGGGTGGGTTTAGCTTCAAATTCAATGGATAACGATTGAAAAAATATTACGAAGGTAACATTGACAAAGAGGATGATGAAGTTATAGAGTTCGAGAATGGTGTAACGTGAGGCTGAAGGGAGTCTAACTTAAAGACTCTCATAAAAACAAAAGTGCTTTCCGGGAGACAACCCGAACAATTTTTATTTATTTTTATCAAGTCTGTCTTCCCAGACATCAATAAGGCGTATCCGCTCTATACCATTCGGCGTATTGAATGTCTAGACGTTATCAGTCCTTTATTTTTCTGCATTTAAAACTTTATCGTCAGATCTGTCTATACGGCGTATTCATGCACATGATACGGCGTATTTGGCAGACTGACTCGTATTGATACTTTTTACAGGTCTTTTTATACGGCGTATCCTGGTTTTTGGGTACGGCATATTGACTGCCAGTACAGTTTATTGTTTTTATTTTTTATTAACCATAGGATACCCGAGATAGGATTTTGCATGTTTTTCCTATATTTTGCACAGGACCTCGCTGGAAAAGAAATCGACAACGTTGGCGAAGTATCTATCATCTGGAATTCTTGCTCATAAACTTAACTTGGAGAATCTACCGAGCAAAACATCAGGAGAGTTTCTCGTTCTAATTCTTTTAATTTCCTGTTTTTAATGTTTTACCTATAAAACGAGGACATTGTATAATTTAAATGAGGGGATGGGAATTAGAACGTTACATGTCCTATTTTTCACATTAAAATGCTTAAATTATGCTCAATTTTAATTTTTTTTTCAAGCATACTTTTGTGAAATTACCAGTTACATAACATGCACATATAACCCTTATTAAATATTGTGAGGATTCAGCCCTATCCGTTTCCAAATGTTTACCCAAATCCCACAAAAATATTAAATGCGATCGGTGTGTTGTAGACTTTAAAACTTAGTATGGTATATTATTCGAGACACAATAATGATTACTATAGATTTAGATGGAGTAAACTTGTTTAAATTGGTAAATTTCTAGGATTACACCAAAAAGCCTTTATATGATGTTTTATTAACTAACTACACCGGTTAGTTAACCCCCCGTGTAAACCCGTTATTTACTCTCATTTTAAGAGTAAGATACCCCTAGAAAAACCAGTAGAGCTAATCCTTTAGGATAACACCAACTATTTGTTTTGTTACACCTTACCCTACCCTGTTAGATTAAGTCCATTTATCAGTTGCTAGTTGCTTAAAGTGTAAAGTATGTATTTCTTGTGTCTTGTGTCATTTTTGTGGAAAACTAGAAGGGGGTTTGAATAGTTTACTGCTTTAATTTAAGGTTTTATGGTGTTTATAAAAATTCTAGATTCGATTTTATGTGAATTCAATACTTGCACAATATAAACAATATGCTTATCTAAACAATTCTAAAAAAATAATGTAAGATAAGAGATAAGAGTAAGAACAATCAAACCACAACGCGAGGATTTATAGTGGTTCGGTAACGAAGCACCTCTTCGCCCTACTCCACTCCCCGAGCACCAAACTCGAGAGTTTTCTTCACTATGTCAACAAACTCCCTTATGGCGGAGAAAATCGTACACAACGTTGCTTACACCGAATTTACGACACAAAGCTAATGCGAGTTCTCATTCTTATCCTAGAACCGATATATCATAACACGACTTCACTACTTGTTCACGACTTCACAACTTCACGACTTCTTCACAACTTTAAGACTTCTTCACAACTTCAAGACTTCACTTCACCACACTACTTAGATCACAACTATCTAACACTACTTGGTAAGATCACCACGATCTAACTATACTTACAAAGATCGCCAAGATCTAGCTACTACACACAAATACAAGATATACAATTGATTTACAAGTTATGGTATGGATGCAATAAGATTGTAACAACACACAAAGGTGTAATACTTCTTCACTTGATGATGGAAGTATTCTTCTCTTGTAATTGAGGAATTAAGCTTGGATTACTTAGAACAAAGCCTTTATGGATTAAATGTCAAAGGATTTTAGTGGATGTGTGGGCTGTTTTCGACAGAAGAAATGACGTGCAAAAGGTGAGAAAATAATGAGGAAAAGTCTAATATTTATAGGACAAACTGGAGGAGCGTCAGTCTATGGGCGGTCCCCTTAAATAGGTGGGCGGTCCCTTTAAAATTAAAGGGGCCGCCCATGTATTAAGGGGGCCTCCCCATAGACTAACGCTCCTCCAGTTTGTCCTATAAATATTGGACTTTTCCTCATTATTTTCTCACCTTTTGCACTCATTCTTTCTGTTCTAAAACAGCCCACACATCTCACTAAAATCCTTTGATCATTTAATCATAAAGCTTTGTTTCTAAGTAATCCAAGCTTAATTTCGTTCAAGTGCAAGAGAAGAATACTTCCATCATCAAGTGAAGAAGTGTTACACCTTTGTGTGTTGTTTACAATCTTATTGCATCCATACTAACTTGTAAATCAATTGTATCTCTTGTATTTGTGTGTAGTAGCTAGATTCTTGCGCAGATCTTTGTAAGTATAGTTAGATCGTGGTGATTTATCCAAGTAGGGTTAGATAGTTATGATCTAAGTAGTGTGGTGAAGTGAAGTCTTGAAGTTGTGAAGAAGTCTTAAAGTTGCAAAGAAGTCATTAAGTTGTGAAGTCGTGAACAAGTAGTGAAGTCGTGTTGTTTTAGCTTTGTGTCATAAATTCGGTGTAAGCAACGTTGTGTACGATTTTCTCCACCTTAAGGGAGTTTGTTGACATAGTGAAGAAAAAAAAGAAATAAAACCCTCTCAAGTTTGGGTGCTCGGGGAGTGGAGTGGGCGAAGAGTGCTTCGTTACCGGAACCACTATAAATCCTCGCGTTGTGGTTTGATGGTTCTTACTCTTATCTCTTGTCTTACATTATTTATCTTTTAGAATTGTTTAGAAAAGCATATTGTTTATATTGTGCAAGTATTAAATTCACATAAAATCGAATCTAGAATTTTTACAAACACCTTAAAACCTTAAATTAAAGCAGTAAACTATTCAAACCCCCTTCTATTTTTCACAAAAATGACACAAGACACAAGAAATACGTACTTTACACTTTAAGCAACTAGGAACTGATAAATGGACTTAATCTAACAGGGTAGGCTAAGATGTAACAAAACAAATAGTTGGTGTTATCCTAAAGGATTGGCTCTACTGGTTTTTCTAGGGGTATTTTTATCTTAAAATGGTGTAAATAAGGGTTTATACAGGGGTTAGACTAAACGGTTGTAGTTAGTTAATAAAAAACATCATTTAAAATAAATTATTTTTTTTTTTTTTAAAGGGCTTTTTGGTGTAATCCTAGAAATTTACCAATTTAAACAAGTTACTCCATCTAAATCTATAGTTATCATTATTGTGGTCTCGAATAGATATACCAAACTAAGTTTTAAAGTCTACAACATCACCGACACATTTATATTTTTGTGGGATTTGGGTAAACATTTGGAAACGGATAGGGCTGAATCCTCACAATATTTAATAAGGGTTATATGTGCATGTTATGTAACTGGTAATTTCACAAAATTATGCTTGAAAAAAAATTTAAAATTTGAGCATAATTTAAGCATTTTAATGCGAAAAATAGGACATGTAACGTTCTAATTACCATCCCCTCATTTAAATTATACAATGTCCTAAGTTTTTATAGTTAAAAACATTAAAAACGGGTAATTTAAATAATTAGAACGAGAAACTCCCTGATGTTTGCTTGTAGATTCTCCCCAGTTAAGTTTTATGAGCAAGAATTCCAGATGATAGATACTTCGCCAACGTTGTCGATTTCTTTTCCAGCGAGGTCCTGTGCAAAATATAGGAAAAACATGCAAAATCCTATCTCGGGTATCCTACGGTTAATAAAAAATAAAAACAATAAACTGTACTGGCAGTCAATACGCCGTACCCAAAAACTAGGATACGCCGTATAGAACGACCTGTGATAAAAAGTATAATAGATCGTCAGTCTGCCAAAATACGACGTCATCATGTGCATGAATACGCGTAGAAGAAGGACTCTGACGATAAAGTTTAAATGCCAGAAAACTAAGGACTGATAACGTTCCGACATTCAATACGCCAAACGGTATGGAGCGGATACGCCGTATTGATGTCTGGGAAGACAGACTTGATAAAAATAAATAAAAATTGTTCGGGTTGTCTCCCGGAAAGCACTTTTGTTTTTATGAGAGTCTTTAAGTTAGACTCCCTTCAGCCTCACCCTACACATTCCTCGAACCTCTATAACTTCATCATCCTCTTTGTCAATGTTACCTTCGTAATATTTCATCAATCGTTGTCCATTGACTTTGAAGCTAAACCTATCCATGTCAATTATTTCTATAGCCCCATATGGATATACCTTTTTAATAATGTTGAGACCGCTCCATTTCGACTTTAGTTTTTCTAGGGTACATCTTCAGACGAGAATTATAAAGTAGCACTTTGTCGCTTACCTTAAAATCTCTATCACCACGGAGTCTAGAATCATGCCATTTATTAGGCTGTTCTTTGTAAATTCTAGTATTCTTATAAGCACCATCTCTTAACTCGGCTAACTCATTAAGCTGCATAAGATGACTTTTGCGAGCAAGCGTTAAATCCATATTACATTGTTTCAATGCTCAATGTACCTTATACTCGATCTCTACGGGTAAATGACATGTCTTCCCATAAACTAGTCTGAAAGGTGTACACCTTGTCGGTGTTTTGTAGGCTGTGTCCCTAAATGCCCATAATGCATCGTTAAGTTTTTTTGACCATCCTTTAGGATTGTACCCCACTGATCTCTCTAGAATACGCTTAATAGCCCTGTTAGTAACTTCAGTTTGTCCATTAGATTGAGGGTGATATGCCGTGGATAATTTGCGAGTCACACCATATCTTTGTAAAGCTTTTCAAGCTAGGAATTACAAAAATGGGTCCCTCTATCACTAATCAAAGCTTTAGGAACTCCAAACCTAGCAAATAAACTTCTTAAAAACTTAACCACAACACGCGCATCATTCGTAGGTAATGCTTGAGCTTCGACCCATTTGGACACATAATCTACAGCTACTAATATGTATTTATTACCTCTAGATTGGGGAAATGGTCCCATAAAATCTAATCCCCAAACATCAAAGACTTCGCATACCTGAATGTTATTTTGAGGTATTTCATTCCTTGAAGACATGTTTCTCGATCTTTAACATGCATCACATCGTCTTACATACTCATTAGCATCCTAAAAGACACTAGGCCAATAAAATCCAGAATCATAAACCTTCTTTGTGGTAACATTAACACTATGATGCCTACCAGTAGGTCCCGAATGACAATGTGCTAGAATCTCAAGGGTTTCACTTCTAGCCACACATCTTCTCATTATATTATCCGCGCGATAGTTTAAATGCATAAGGTTCTTCCCAAAAGTAAGTCTTGACTTGCGAGAAAAACCTCTTTCTTTTTTCGAAGGTCCAATTTGGGGGAACAACCTTTTCAACAATATAATTAACGAACTCTGTTACCATGGCTCCTCGTATTTAAACTTGGATCTAAACACCATTAAATGCCGTCGGGGAATTCATCAGCAATTACCTCTCAGTCTATACTCCATGTGTAGATTCTCTAACTAGTTATTTAAAATTGATTTGCGGCCAAGTTTTCTGCTCCTTTTTATCTTTGGTTTTTTATTCGAGTTGGTCCACTGTCAAGATTACCCTCATCGTCTCCTTACCCTAAGTGTTATCTTTTTATTAATCACATCGATCATGGCACGGGCGATGGCCAAAAAAAGGTTTCCATAAAATTATCAGAATTCTAGAGTCTTTGGGGCATATTATCCAAGATAAACAAAATTCATGGAGCGAGCGACAAAGTTTTATCCACTTAATAAGAACATTATTGACTTATTCCTTGGGTATTGGATCGATCCTATCGGCTAGTTTCTAAGCTAATTTGAGTTGGTTTTGGTTTCCTAACCCTAACTTTTGATAAATCTCATAGGGGCATCATAAACCTTAACTCGCTATAGATCTGCTTAATGCATTATTTAGGTTTGCCAAATTACTAAATTGACAAGGGATAGTGAAACGTTACTGGGGCCTTTTTTATTGCTCAGGCAGTTTGTTAAGCAAAGAAGGTATGAGCACCTTTCATTCATTGTCACAATACAAGCTTCTTCAAGTCTGGATTTATTCGTCAGTAAAATCTTTAGATATTTAGCGTATTTTGGCATTTGTACTAAGGCTTCGATAAACAGAATGTTAATATGGAGTTGTTTTAGATTCTCTAAAAACTTCCGCTGTTGTGCTTCTTCTTTTTCCTTTGTCGACCGGTTTAGGAAAGGGATAGATGACTGTTGTGGTTTTACCATGGTTGAGTAGTTCTTTCAGGAGTACCCGAAGATTTATTTTCCACACCATCATCATGCGAATTTTCCTGCACATCTTGTTCAAATCTGAGAGGTTCGATCTTGTTGGTTCCAGTTTCAATAATTTCTATACTAAGGGTGGCTTTAGACGTCATCTTTCCTCCCCTAGTTGTCACTCTTTTGACTTTGTTTTTTAGAATCAAACATTACCCATAACCTTTGACAATTCGTTTACTCAATTTCAATCACTCAATTAAGTTGCTTCTGTAACATTCACGTTTTTAACATTCTGTTACGTCAATAAATATTCAACTATTTATTTTAAACTTCTACGCGTTTGCTTTTAATTTTAATCGTTAAGTTAAATCGCGTAAACTAAAAATCAACAACCAACGTAAACGGATATCAAACAATTAAATGTTTACGTCAAGCAAGTGTTAGATAATTATTTAGAGGGTGTAATTATTAACTTTGCATATTTTATTTTTATTGGTTACGTAAAGTGTTTACGTTTCGCGACAAAATACGTTTAGGCATTTCCTCGGGGGGGGGAAGGAACCACCAAAACTCATCTACGCTTCAACAAATACCCACAATTATACCCAATACTCAAAATTTATACCAATTCCTTATTTATAAGTATATATGGCCGGATATAGGGATAAATACACAAGGAAGATATTTATTTTAACTTGTTCTAAATATCACACATGTTGTATAAGCTTTCAAGCAAACTCTCTTACACCATACCTCACAACTATTCTTTACACACGCAAACTTCATACCATTTCTTACACAAGGCCCATCTCTTTTTTCCTAATTATATGGATCTTTGTTCTAGGATATTATAGTATTTATGTGATCTATCTAGCATTTTACTTGTTCTTTTCACTTAGCAAAAGTCTATTAAAATCCTCTCCCTTTTTTTGTGCCATATAACCTTAGGCCCCAAACACAAAACATTAACACAATCCATAAAATTTTAGTTACTACATATACCAAGTGTTCTAGCACATATGTAAGGTATTACAAGGAGGTTTGAAGGTTTAGTTTAGAGTGTAAAAGGGTTAAGCAAGCAAAGATCAAGATTAGGGTTTCTTTAGATTTAGGGTTTTCTAAGTATTGGATGCTTGGGTATAATATCTAAACTAGGGTTTAGATCTTGTTGTTCACCACCATACATCATATTAAGGTTATCTAAAAACCTTATTCTCTTTACATTTGTAATTTTATGCATATATAATGTTTGTATAGTTAATCACCATCTAGGAAACTTATTAACAAGTAAAATGGATTTTACACTTGTTTATGGTTTGATGAACTTTTTCATATGCTATATTGATGTTGAGGACATGTTATAATGGGAGTATAATTATTATTCAAGTGTTGGTTTACCTATAAAAAGTATATATAAGTTAGTGATTTAAAAAGTTACTTATTTAAGATTATAAGTAAAGTGTAGTTGTGAGATCTGTTTCATGGACAATATTGGATAAGTAATAAGTAATGGACTAAAGGGCCTATACAATGAGACGATGTGATAGATTGTGTTGTTAGATGACTTGTAACAAGTGTACTAAGCTAAAAACATATAAAAACAAGTTTAAACACATTTTATGTAAAAAAGTTCAAGGGTATGATCAAATTTGAAAAATAATGTATTTATTGTATATTTTTATAAAATGCTACATGTTATAATGATCGTAGGCATGTAGAGAACTCAAAAAACTAATTTATAACGAATGAGATACGACATTTGCAAATTATACGATAATAAACGCTTTTATAAAAGAAATTTTATAAAAATTAGAAAATTCACCTCTTGACATAAATGATTTGGTTTTTTTTCTCAGAATAGTAACATAATTTTTAGGATTCAAAACATTAAGAATCATAATTTTTTGATTCAATAAGGAAGGAGTTATGGCTTTTCATGTTTGCGATTATTAAAGTTTATAAAATAATTTTATTAAACTATGAAGAGTAATAATTACTATTCTTCTCGATACATTTTTTTGAAAAATACATTAGTTTCGATAAAACTTTTAATTACAAAGACGTGCTCAAAAGAATCACTAAAATCAGAGTTAAACCGAATAAGATATGACGTTTATGAGGTTTACGATAATTAAATTTATTTATTATAAAAGTGTATGAATAGTAAAAAGTACTTTTCACCATGGGTTGAAAATATGAAAATGAAATATTTTGATATCCCGTCTTAATACGTAAGCGTAGACATAAGAAACGTACGAAACGGACTTAAAACGAGAAAGTTACGCCGTTTTTACTAAAAAGATATTTATAAACGTTATTACTTTATAAATATGATTTCACAAATACAATTAGATGGTGATATAGCTATATAGAACTATATATGGTCTTAGTTATTCAAAGTACTTACTACTCATACGACCTGTAATTAATTAGGTTGCATTCGGGCGTATTCGTGACGTATTTTCTGTTAGTGATTTGAATTATCAATTCACTCACTCAAGGTGAGTTTATAGCCCCACGTTTTACTTGTTTTGCATATAATTTACAACTTTTAGGGTGAGAACATGCTTTCTGTACCCAAATTCTATTTACATGAATTGGTTGTCTTGACATCAATAAAACCAAATTTCTTCAAAATCTCAGTCACATACTTGTCTTGACCGATAAAAATCCCATCATCCTTCTGCTTTACTTGCAGTCCTAAGAAGAATGTGAGTTCACCCATAAAAATCATCTGAAACTTCTTATGCATCATCTTCTCAAACTCAGTGCATAGTGATTTCTTAGTTGAGCCAAAAATAATATCATCTACATACACTTGAACTAACAAAATATCACCTTTGTTCCTTCTGATAAACAGAGTCTTGTCAATTTTCCCTCTTTGAAACCTATTCTCCAACATATATGTTGACAAGGTTTCATACCATGCTCTAGGAGCTTGATGCAGTCCATAAAGTGCCTATTCTACTTTGTATACTCTGTGAGGGAAGTCTGGATCTTCAAATCCTGGTGGTTGATAACCATAGACTTCCTCTTCAATCTTACCATAAATAAAAGCACTCTTGACATCCATCTGGTACACCACAAAGTCTTTAAATGAGGCATAGGCTAAAAATAGTCTAATTGCTTCAATTCTTGCAACAGGGGCAAAGACTTCATCATAATCAATCCCTTCTTCTTGTGTGTACCCTTGAGCAACCAATCTTGCTTTATTTTTAATCACAATTCATCTTTCATACTTTTTATTCCTGAAGACCTATTTAGTGCTAATAGCCCTTTTTCCATTTGGAAAATCCACTAAATTCCAAACTTCTTGTAACTTGAATTGTAGAAGCTCTTCATGCATAGCCTCTATCTAGCTTGGATCTTTTAATGCATGAATTACCTTTTTGGGTTCTTCTTGTGATAAAAAGCAAGCAAACAAGCAATTCTGAAAGTCTTTATGGTTTGTTCTTTGCTGAACTGAACTAAACAAACCATGTTCTTCCAAATTCTTTATCATTCTTCTTGTTTGAGGTGCTGAATTCATGTCTCCAATAATTTTTTCAACTGGAAGATCTTTGTGTATTCTTGTAGTTGGAATAGGACTGACAGGCATAAATGTATCCAAATTGTTCATGTCAGCCTCTGCACCAACATCTTCATCATCTTCTGAGTAGAAAATATCTTCCAATTCAGGCATATCTGGATCAATTGGAAGTTCAATGCTTGTTTTTGCAACAAAATCATTAACTTCATTTGTGCTAGCAGTACTAATATTGATAGTGTTGTTAACTGCTGTTGACATTATCTTCCTTTTCTTGATCACTAAATTCACTATCTTTACTTGAATCACCACCTTCTTCTCCTAGTTCTTTAGTAACCTTCTTTTCAACATCTCCTGAAGGTTTGAATCCATCATCATGGAAAACTCTTGTTTGAACATTGAGAGAATGGTGGATCTGCAGTCTACAATGGTAGCAGTATGTAATCTTTGCCAGGTACTGTCTCCATTCTAGCTTTACCTGCATCATTATATACTTTTGTACCTACATTACCATTAGACTGATTTCCTGCAACAACTAGCTTATAATTCAATGACTTTGTTAGTGCATCAATATCAAAAAGCCAATTTGGTCCACTTCCTACAATATTAGGTGTATTGTCACTAAACTGGACATGCAGGTTCTCTTCAACTATCCTAGTTCTACTGTTAAATACTCTAAAGGCTTTACTATTAATTGAGTACCCAATAAAGAAACCTTCATCAGCCTTACCATCAAACTTGCCTAAGTGATCTATGGTATTGAGAATTGTAACAGGACACCCAAATGGTTTCATAAAGTCTAAAGCTGGTTTTCTACCAAGAAAAAGTTCATAAGGGGTCTTGTTATGAGGCTTAGTTACTAATACCCTATTTTGCACATAGCAAGCAGTATTAACTGCTTCAACCTAAAAAGTAGTAGGTAGCTTAGAATCAGCTAGCATTGTCCTAGCAGCCTCAATAAGTGTTCTATTTTTCCTCTCAGCTACTCCATTTTGTTGAGGAGTTCTAGCTACACTAAATTCTCTCTTAATACCTTTTCTCTCACAAAACTGATTCATCTCCTTATTCTTGAATTCCGTTCCATTGTCACACCTAATTACCTTAACCCTTTGATCCATTAGATTTTCTACTCCAGTTATAAAGGACTTAAGAATGCCACTAGTCTCATCCTTAGTAGCTAGAAAGAAAACCCAACTAAACCTACTGTAATCATCTGTGACAACTAGGCAATACATCTTTTTCATTAAGCTTTTTACAAATGTTGGACCAAACAAATCCATGTGCAACATATGTAAAGGTTGGTTGATTGAACTTACTATTTTGGACTTATAAGAAGCTTTATGTTAATTTCCCTTTTGACAAGCAACACAGGTTTGATCATTTTCAAAAAGTTTTGAAAGTAAACCTCTTACAAGATTTCCCTTAACCAGTTTATTCATAGTTTTGAAATTTATGTGTCCAAGCCTCCTATGCCAAAGATTATATTCATCAGATGTGGCTTTTGCAAAGAGACAAGTTAGACCTCCTTTAGGAACAACATTCTTTAAATCAACACTATACATATTGTTCTTTCTAGGAATTTTAAGTAAAACATGACTTTCATCAGTTAACTTAAAGTTTGGAGATAAAACAATACATTCAGTGTCATTAAATAGAACACTATTCTTTTTGTCACACATTTGTGAGACACTAAAGAGGTTAAACTTTAACTCTCTTACAAAATACACATCTTCAAAATCTAAATTACCAGTTTTGATTGTACCTCTGCCTGTGATTTTCCCTCCTTTAGAATTTCCTCCAAAGGCAACATATCCTTCATTAATTTCTTCAAAGTCAGTAAGATAGGACATGTTCCCTGTCATGTGCCTTGAGCATCCACTGTCAATCACACCTTTCTCCTCTAAATCTTGCTGTGGATGGCCCTGCTCATAAGATAAGAAAATCAGTCTTATTTGGGGACCCAAGCCATCACTGACTTGGATCTGCCTTGTGCATCAATATAATCATATCTTTTAAACATCATTGATGCACTGTTGTGTTTGGAAACATGGTCTATAACTTTAGTCTTTGGTTTCCAAACCCAACAAGCTGAGGCCTTAACAACATTAACATTATTTCCCTTAATAGCATTAAGTACTGCTTTTGGCCTAGCAGTATTAACTACTGCTTTTGGCTTAGCAGTATTAACATTTTTACCCTTAACAATATTAACCATTTGATTAAAGTTACTGTTTTTAGTTGATGTTTTGATGTTAATGGGCCTTTTAACAGTTGAATGTGCTTTATTAAAAACATTTGTTATTGGTCTTGCACTATTCACTGTTGTTCTAGGTTGAGCATTATTAACTGGTTTAGCAGTAGTAAATGATACTAGGCATAATATCATTAATACTGCTTTCGGAACCATGTTCTTTTTAGGACTGAGATGAGTTATTCTAGAAAGATTCTAGTGATTCACCCTTTGAGTATAGTTCTACACTGGTTTTACCATCTTTTTATTATTAAACTATCTCTGTTGGTTATCACAATCATACTGCAAATGATCAAAACTTCCACAAATATAGCAAGCTTTGTTAATCATCTCAAAATTACTTTTTAATCTTTCAGACATCATGTAATTCTAGTTTCTTTGGTTTCCTCTAGGACTATGTGTGTTCAGCTTATTTTGATCACCTTATTTAACAATTGTTTTCCTAGGAGATTTTACTTGCTTTTTAGATTTAACAAACTCTACTTTAGCAAAACTAGGTTTAACAGTTTTCTTCTCTATCTTAGGCTTTGACTCAGCTTTATCCTCACTATCAAACACCCATTCCTCAATAATTGGAGCACCATTCTTCTTCCTAACAACCTTAGGCTTATCTTCACTAGCCTTAGCTTCATTAGTCTCAACTACAGGCTTCTTAACAGTAGGCTCACTAACTATAGGTTCATTCATAAACTATTCTAGACCAGAGAATGACAAATCAGGTTTTATAGGCATAAAGTTTCCTATATAGGGAGGTGGAACAACATTATACCCTAAACCTATTTTGCACTTATCGACTATCTAACAGTCTATTAGTTTGCTTAAGTTTTTAGATGAATTCTCAAAAAAATTTACTGTTAGTTGAATTTCATCTTTTTGTTTTTAAGCCAGTTCCAACTTTTCCTAAGCTCTGTAATGGATACTTCTCTTAAATAAATCTTACATTTTAAGACATTGATATCTTCCTCATAAATAGACTCATTTTTCTTATAAACTAGAAGTCTTTCTTCTACAGACTCTAAACCTGTTTTATAAGAAATAACATTTAACTTAGATGTCCTTAAGTCGTTTAATAGTTGTTCAATTTGTTCTTTAAGAATTTTAACATTTTCTAAACAAGATAATGAACATTTTGAATCAATAGATACCTTAGAGTTAGAACTTATAAAAGAGTAAGTCATGAGTGCAAAGTTTGTTGGACCTTCTTCTGCTTGATCACTCCAATCATAATCACCAAGACCATCACATGAGATCAAAGCATTAGAAGTAGTTGACTCCACTGTCACACTTCTTCTTGTGCTTTCCCTGTTTTTGTTTTCTTGGTTCCTTGGAGCCCTACACTCCCTTGCAAAGTGTCCCCTTTTGTGACAGTTGTAACACTCCACCTTTGACTTATCAAACCCAATAGTCTTAGTACCATTCACAGAAAACTTCCTTCCAGTGTTCTTCAAGAATCTCCTTGCCCTCATTGTTAGCATAGTCATCTGCCACCTTAAATCCATCTCTTCTAAATCATCAGGATTAATTTGTTGCAAGTCTTCATTGTCAAGTTGTGGACTGTTTGGTTGACATGCAAAGAAAGCACATATGACAGCATCACTCAAGTTGTCGATTGTTGTTGAGTTAACAGTATTATCTTGAGTGCTAGTAGTTGTAGTATCATGAGAAGTATTAACTGCTCCATTTGTACTGCTGGTGCTTTTTGAGGACACAAAGGCTACGTTTTGTGTGTTTAAGTTTGAGCTTGATGTCCCTTTGACTTCTGGTTTATAGATCTTCAGGTTGTTGTAAAGATCATCCGAGCTTAATGTATCTATCTCATGCTTGTTCCTCCATACAATAGTATGTGTGTTCCATTCTGGTGACAGACTTCTTAAGAACTTCTGATTCACATCTTCTTGTGTTCACCATGAATCTCCAACTGACTGATAAGATTTTAAAGCCTATCAAAGGTTTGATCTAACACCTCTGAGTTAGATGCAGTAAAATTCTCATATTGCTACTTTAGAAGATTCCTCTGAGTCTTTTTAGTAGCATCATTCCCTCTAAACCTCTTCTCAATAGCCTGTAGTAATGACTTGGCATCTTTGATGGAGTTAAACTTCAATTGATGTTCATTAGGGATGCCTATCAATAAAGTGCTTCTTGCATTTAACTCTAACCTCATTTGTGTCTTTTCTTCAGCAGTTATAGGAGGTATTACTTTCTCAACACCTTCCACAAGTGTTGTTTTTGGTGTAGTGTTTCCATTCTTTATGACCTCCCATAGAGCATAGTCAACCATGGATGTATTATTCCATCCTCATCCTCCAAAGCTTATACTCACCTGGTTTGAGCATAGGTACTTTTGATGCAGCCACCATATGTACTGAATCTTGATCCATGTCTTCTTAGCAAAATTTCTCAAAGAAACAAGCTCTGATACCACTTGTTGATCCCACTTGAATGGATCTTTAATTCCTTAGCTTGTGTAAGGTTTAGTTATGCAAGATAAATCCTACACAACTATGATAGAAACTTTGTTTGATAATACTAAAGATTATGCGGAATATAATCTTTAATATAAGAAGAATTCTTCAATGAAACAGTAATACTAATGAACACACAGATTAACAAACAAAAGCTTCAATATATTAATACGAATACTCTAACTAGTATTAGGGTTACAAAACCTTGAAGCTATGACAATTTTATGAATAACTCGTTTTTGGTACATAGAACTTTATACTTATGACCTTCTTTTATACACCAAGGAGTCCTAACTAATTTAATTTATAATTACAATAACTTAGAATATTCTAAAGATCTATTCCTTTAAATAAACAATCCTATCTCATAATTAATTTCTCTGAGCAGTCTTTATCTTCTCTGCAGTTGTAATCTTTCAGCAGTTGTAACTTTTATACCAACAACATTAACTTTCAACACCAATAGTAGTAACTTTTGTATCAGCAGCACTAACTGTGTACAAGCAGCATTAACTACTTAGAAAGTTTTCTTCAATCTTCATCAGCAGTACTAAGTTACACTAGCAGTACTAACTTTACTCTAACAGTAGTAACTAGCAGTAGTAATATACACTAGCAGTAGTAACTTACACTAATAGTAGTAACTAGCAGTACTAACTACTTAGCATATTTTTCATTAAGATTACTAACAACACTAATTTATACTTAGCAGTAGTAACACAAACCTTAGGAGCAGTAACTTCAAGAAGGCTTTTAATCCCAACAATTTATAATTTTTTCTTTTTGTCAGAGTTCATGAAAAATGTGAAAAATATTCTAAGTATATAAATTTTAGAAAATTTTGGCATGACTCGTTCGTTTATCGGACGTTTCCATATTTTGTAAAACACCATTTTTATCTCTAAAATGATCTGACAAAATCCCAACAATCGTTTCGACAATACATACACTAAAATATCATGTTAATACAATAACGGACCCGAGATGCCCCTTTTGGTTCATCAATACCAAAAGTGCACATATAATCAATAACGGCTATTCTGTATGCTTAATATACCAAACATAACTATTTATATACAAAATAAAAGAAATGAAAAGATGAAAAGATTAGTTAAGTGATTACTTACAAGTTCGAAGAAAATCCCTTTTTTTAATAACCTAAACAACACCCAAACGTCGTGTACTAACCCTGAACACTAAACCTAAACCTTCAAATCTTGAAAACCACGAACAAAGAAAGATAACGGGGGTGGGCGGCGGCTGACAGTAGGAGGCGGCGGCGGCGGTCGGCGGTGAGCGGCGGCCGGCGGTGGTGGTGGTGGTTGTGGTCGGCATGGAGAGAAGTGGTGGTGGTGGTTCTAGAGAAAGAGAGCACATAATTCTAGATAGAATGAGGAGAGAATTCTCTTTCTCTCTCTTGAATGAAGAAAATAAGATGTGAAAAATGAGGAGTTGTGGTATTTATACTGGGAAAAAAATGGAGGAGGGGTTATCTTTTCTTTTCATTCCTTCTAAAATTACTAGTTTTTAGTCCGTAAAAATTATATACTTTATCCGTAACAATATAAGTTTTATAAAAGTCACTAGATTATTAAATTAGCTTTGTAACGAATATATATACGACCATATTTACCAAAATCTAAACACTATTATTTGGACTTGAGGTGTAAACTAACCACATGGACCATTATTGTAATTTTTGTATTATTAAGGCTCGGGACTTGTTTAGGCTATATAACAATTGATCGAGGTGTAACAACCCGAGTTTCGCGACGCGTACGACGATAGCGTATTCGACGTCGTTAATATTATTTTATGAGTTTCCGTGAACGAGCATCGACATTTTAAATTTTATTTGTCGAAAATAAATATTTTCGTATTTTATTACGAATAATTTTGAGAAATTTTGATAATTTTTATTTTTGACGTTTCGCGAGTCAGCGTTTGACCGCGCGACCGTTAACCGTCTTGATCATCGTAAAAATTTACGACGCGTCTCGTTATTATTTTTATGATCGAAATTACATTATTTGGCGAACCGTTCGTCGTTTTCCTTGTCGAGACCAAACTCGCGTTTTAAGAAAAGTGATGATCATTTTTTATTAAATGTTTAAAAAACAAAAAAAAAGTATGGTAAATAAAAATTTTCTCAGAAGTGTAAGCCCGAGTCACGGTTGTCGTTTTTATTTACAATAAAAGTATGTGTGTCAAAAAATAAAGATATAAATTAAAGGAGGGGATACTATTTTTGCAAAAGCTCAAAATAAGGAACATATAATAGAATTTACCTTCCATTACCTTCAATTTTTATAACACAAAACACACACACTTTCTCCTCTAGCCTCCACCTACCACCGACCCGGACAACGTTTTCCGGTCACTACCTCGAAACCGCCACCCGACCCGCCTCGACCGCCACGGTCACGGCGACCCCCGCCACCGAAACCGCCTTGGTCGCCGAAAAATTACATGCCAACCCGTACAACTTATAATTTCCAAAATCCCCAGTCGTTATTGTCTACGTTTTCCACTAAAAATAGATAAACATGCAATGGAATTTTCTCAGTAAGTGTTGATTGGTTTTCGAGTGGTCGAGAAGTGTTGTTAGGAAACACTACGTGAGCGCATTGTGGAGTCGAAGGAAATAGAGAACATTGTCTGCGAGAGTAGGTGGGTGGGTTATGGAGAGTGAAGCAATTTGTGGTTTCTGTGTGTAGTATTGGGTCTGGAGTATCTTAACTAACGTTATACAGTGGTGTTTTATTAAATTCTTAGAACATGGCTAAAAAGCTATAAATACACTACGACAGGCAGGAAAAAGGCTCCGAGGTAGTCCGCGTTACCTACGCACATGATTGTGGGGCGGGGGGGGGCGGGTTATTGAAGGCTGGGGGGGGGGTTGTGAGTATTTTTTTATATCAACTAGTGTTTTTACTGTTTATTTTTATGATTTCGATCTATTTATAAATATTTGCATGTGAAGAAATCCGAGGAACTTGCTCTAGACTAGTGTGATAATGAATGATTTGAGCTATAAGGCATATCGAGTAATAGGATATTTTAGATATGTTGTAATAAATTTTTGGTCGAAAATAGTTTTGACGCGGTACGTAAAGAAGTAAATTTCGGACAGTAGCTTTGACACGATTTCGAGTCCAGATTATAAAAATTGATTTTTGATTTAGGAATATGAAAGAGCTTATTTTTATGTTTGTTTCGGTAATTCGAACGCCCGTAACTCTTAATAACGAAGAAGTTATGGCCAAAAGAAGTTTGAATTTTTATAAATTTTAGTTTCATCAATTAATAGAAATATTAGGTTTCTTCTAATTTTCAATAGGCGTTCTTGAGCATCTTCGATCCGTTTCAGCCTTCCGGCGAAACACGAAAGTTGTCCGGAATGACGTTTTCTATAATATCTCTTTTTGGTCAAAGTCACGAAAATGTGATATAGCGGGTCAAAACCGATGGTCAAACTGTTGCGTTTTTATTAAAATAGTCAAAAAAGTTTTTTTTTTTTTGTTCCCCCAGCATATTCTTGCAGGGCATTTTTGTCATTTTCTGGCGAGTTTCGGCTCGACTAGAAACTAAAAAGTTGTCCGGAATATCGTATGCATAAAATTTCTTCTTGACCTAGTCGTGAAAATGTCGATTTAGAGGGTGTTTGGCTGTGGGTCAGATTTGGGTAAAAATAAATATAAGTATATAAGTCAAAGAAAGTCAAATGTTGACTTAAAAAGTCAACGGTTAATACAAAGACTTATTGAACTTTAAAAAAATAATAAACGCTATTATTTATAAGAATAATAACAAGTTAGAGTTAACGAGTTTATGACGGATAAAATTATACAAATAGTAAACTTTGATAATATACGTGATATAATCCATAACTGGTAATTAATAACCAAAATTGAAAAGTCGAGAATTTCGACGAGATAAAAAATATTTACAAATAAATTGGGCCGAGACTTTACCAAAAATGTAACTTCGAAATGTGGTAACTTTCCTAAAATAGAAATATTCGTTAAAGCGATGTAGTGATAATAAATACAAAGAAACATCGCAAACCTAATATTGTGGATTTTAGGAACTATAGCGCAAGAGGATTTCCTCATCACATGTGTATTGTTATCCGTTTCCTATCGTTAGCCGATGTAACGCATCGGTCGTCGTACTTTATTATATATTAACCGAGCCGACATAAAAGATAGGGACGCGGTCGATTTCGTTATCGTGACGCATCGTGATTGATTGATTATTGATTGTGGTCTTACAATCAAGGTGAGTTCAAAGCCCCACCTTTGCTCTTTTAATGTTTTTCGTAACTATTTTTCGTATGAAATCATGCTTGTTTTACTAAGTTAAAATGTTTCTTTTTACTACTTCAGCGTTCATGAATTGTTTTCACTAAAGCTTTGGCTTGCTTATTACATGATTTTGATACATGTTTGATAAATGGTGGTTTACCATTGGAATTATTGAAGATTGAATACTTACCTAAATGTTTTGAGAACATTGAATTCTATTTGCAAAACCGTGAGTTTGGAAACCATTACTTGTTTTAAAATGGACACAAAGTCTTGAAGAGCTATGCTTGTCCCGATTATGAGATTATTTCCATAGATAAGATATTGCCAAAAAGTCCCCATATTTGATCCGTTAATTTGCCCTAATAGTCGGGAAGCGCTCAATACATTAAATTAGATCAGTGGGTTGACAACCCGTCTGAAGGGTTTGAGATCAGTTGAATAACATGGAACAGCGTTTAGGACGTTTTGTATTGTGAGTAGGTATCTGGCAATTGTACCTTGTAATGTGGGCAAAATTGTGAGCATAGAAAAGATATATGCCGTGTCAAGCGTCGGAGTCATGGGCTCATGCGATAATGTTGGATGATGGTATTTAAGCAAATACACTGATGTATCGATGTTTGTTTAAAAAAAAAAAAAGAACTAAAAGCTTGTGGTCAATTACTAACTACTTATTATTGAAATCCCTATTTGGATTTTTGAAATAATGCTTGAAAGGTTGTTACACGACTTTTCTTAAGAAATATCATTTGAATTATTTTCAAAGCGGTTTTTTTGCCAAAAACCTATGAATTCCACCAACATATATTGTTGAAGTTTTTGCATGTATTTTCTCAGGTTATTATCTTGCTAGCTGAGCATTGGGAGCATTCGAGACGCGTGGATATCAAAACTATAAGGACTTGGTTTTCTTCACATTCGATAAATGTTTTCTTTAATTATACAAATGAGTCATGTTTGAACTCATGTAATCTTGTTAAATTATAAATTGTTGGGACCTAAATTTACTCTGATTTATTTAAACCGAATGTGACATTTTATTAAACGTCTCTTTTGAGGTCGTTTTCTGTAACTTGTGTGTATGAACTATGAAGTAGCACCCCAAGTGGTATTCCGCTGCGTTGTTGTGATTTTGGGGGTGTTACAGATTGGCATCAGAGCACAGGTTGTAGCGATCTAGGTCATTTTACAAAAACCTGGACTACAACTGTTTTCGGAAATTTTAAGAGTCCTTCCCTATTGTCCGATATCCGCGCGCGCTTGCTCCCAGGTAACTTATACGCTCTCTTTTGCACTTTTATTGCTATTGCATGAATAACTAGTATATAATCCTTGATTATGATTTCGCTCTCCCAACGCTATCATATGACGTCATACTATTTCCTTAATAATCGTCAGTTATAATATATATTGACCACTCCGATTAGTCGCGTCTTCTTTTTTTCTTATTTTCTCTTCGAAAAGTTAATACTAGTATTAATATAAGAACTCGTAACGTATATGGGATACTTTCTTATTGATATCTTACGCTTATCTTTGGGTTCACCGCCATCTATATATATATATATATATATATAAGAGTAATGTATATAAGTGTCGACTATTTTCGGTCACTTACGTTTATATTTGGAACTTTTGAGTAAAATTTTGTATAATGTCAAAATTTAACATGAGTAGTAACCATGTATTTGTTGTTAAGTCAACAATACAAGTGTGATGTGGGGTTTGGGTGGAGCGAACTCTCCGAATAAGTTAGTTACGCCCAAATTTGTAAAACTAGTCCAAATGGGTGACCGGCAGATGATTGGTGTGTTAATGGTAAAATTTTGGCTTAAAATCTACTGTGTTTTTACATAAATGAATAGTATAATACCTTAGGTCCTAGTGGCGAGTTGGATGGAATGCCAGCTCTTCCGGATGGATCGTGAAAGACCAAAACCGTGAAACGAACTTAGTGCGAACCATAATTTACTAGCAATTGCTTGACCTAAATTGATATGTTTGAATGGAGGCTATTGGGTTTATACATGGGTGAAGGGTACATCATGTGAGGACCATGTGGCTCTTTGGGTAGAGCCTTAACCATTCCGGATGAATGGGTTACGACCAAAATGGTTAAAATAACAAAAAAAAAAAAAAAATTTGCCCAGAATTTCAAATTAATTTATGACCAGAATTTTTCATACTAAGTACCCTATTTTCCAAATTAAAACATGTAGGATTTAGATAAACTTAAACATGGGCTTTCGTTTGGTGTCAAACCGAGTTTTAAAGTGGGAATTACGCTAAAAACGGTGGAACAGGAAAACGTTTGATCTGGCTTATGAGCGTAAAACAATAATTTGACTTAGGACCTGAACACTTTGAGTTAATTATCTTGTAATCTTAGTAAATTAGTGTCTTACATCTTGTTTGAAGCGAAAAACCTCCAGTTTATACCATTATGATTTTGAGATATAAGTATAATTCAAGTCGGCATAGGCAAAAAATCGTTATGTGATATTAATTACTACATGTGTGTATAGTACTATGGTACGTCATAATAAGTTCTTTTACTTTAATATTTTATGAGCGATGTGGTGATCCCAGAAATATTTACGCAATTTTACTTTACTTCCTTTTGATGATATTGGCATTCGGTGTATTTTGTCAAATCCATTAGTTATTTTATTGTTCACCAAGTCCGAACACTCTTCTTACTTTGAATCGCGTATTTGTGTTGTAATCCATTGTTTTGAAATCTCCCATTGATAGAGTAACGATTTATCTTGTATCTCAGATCGTGCCTTATCTT
Organism: Tanacetum coccineum; assembly: GCA_026074375.1. Lineage (NCBI taxonomy): Eukaryota > Viridiplantae > Streptophyta > Magnoliopsida > Asterales > Asteraceae > Tanacetum > Tanacetum coccineum. The sequence goes on from BQNB010001270.1 coordinate 93,190, forward strand.
TTGGCACATACCTTGAATGCTATTGACTAACGCCTTATTACCATTATTGTTACTTACTTAACGTTTTTGAAAATCTGTTGTCAATTAGACACTTATTTAACTAATGAGGCTTTGGTCCTTGTTTTTGATATTGTGTTTATGTGTCGGCCAGCTTTAAGTAGGATGATTATAATCGTCTTATTGAAATGAATTAGGACGCTTCTTCATTGTATAAGGAAAATTATAAACCGCCGAACCATAAGTTCATAATTCATCACTTACATGGATTGGGACGCCTCTTTATGTAAGTGACGAATTATGAATGAATGGGCTTATGTGTATCCGACATAGCGTGCGTTTGTCTGTACGAATCATTCTTTGGGCTATGAACTTCTTTAGACTCGTAGTTTGTTATATGGATTTTCCGAATGTGTATCAACCATCGCAAACCATATAGAGATAAGTCGAATAGAGCACCGGGACGGCGCTCTCTTTAAGGAGGGTGGAATGTAACAACCCGAGTTTCGCGACGCGTACGACGATAGCGTATTCGACGTCGTTAATATTATTTTATGAGTTTCCGTGAACGAGCATCGACATTTTAAATTTTATTTGTCGAAAATAAACATTTTCGTATTTTATTACGAAATATGCATTTTGAGAAATATTATAATATTATATTTTTGACGTTCGCGAATTTTCGTCATCTTTGACCGCGCGACCGTTAACCGTCTTGATCATCGTAAAAATTTACGACGCATCTCGTTATTATTTATTATGATCTAAATTATTATTTTGCGAACCGGACGTCTTGTTCCTTGTTCAAGCCAACCGAGTTTTAAAAGTGTACACCATTTTTAGTAACTGCTTAAAACAAAACAAAGTGATGGAAATAAAATTTTCGTCGAAAGTGTAAGCCCGAGTCACGTTTCGGTTTTGTATTTACATAAAAGTATGTGTGTCAAAATTAAAATAAAAGGAGGGAGGACTATTTTGTGATTGTTATTGTTGTTGTTTGAACAAGACTCGAAAAACACATGGAATGATGGCTGCTTGTTTTTCGAGAGGGTTAGAGGTTGATGGTCAACCGTTAGATTAGATTAGGATTTTGATTGTTGTGATTTAGGGCTTATGTGGATTAAGCCATAAGCCCCATTTAGCTGTTAAGCTTTCCTGTTCTAAGCTGGGAAGACAAGGTACCCTTATTTTAGTTTTACATTTGTTCTGATTTTCTTTTTCTCCTAATAAGCTGATTAGTAGCTAAATAAGCTGTTTAGATATTGCTAAATTGTTTGAACAAGCTCATTTTATTGAGTAGTGAATTTCTGTCAAGTGCCCTTTAATTTGCTTTGTTAATATAGTTGATAGGAGATTATTAAGTTTTTAGAGCTTATAAGCTTAATAAGCTTATTCAGCTTATTAGAAGTAAGGTTAGAGTTAAGTTTAAGCTTATTAAAAAGATAATAAGCTGTTTTTTATATAAAAAGGGATGCTGATTGTGATTTGTTAGTTACTTCAGGGGCCAAACTTGCTTATTTTATAGTTTCAGTTAGTATTAATATTACATAGTTAGTCCTTGTTAGTTTGTTGGTTAGTCCTTAGTTTATTACATCGTTTGTCCTTAGTTAGTTTGTTGGTTAAGTCTGTTAAGTCCCTAGGTTAAGGGACTAAATCTGTCATTAGGTAAAACTTTGTGTGTTTTATAAAACCTTAAATTTACCCCGCCTACCCTTATGTTTCTGTTTCGTCACTTTTAACCCTTGTGTTTGATTGATTTAGTTTAAGTTTTATGAAACTAGTTTTTTTTTATAAATAATAAATTAGGTTTTTAGTTTAATTAGTTAATTATTTTATTAGTGATAACAATTGGGTGGTTTTTTTATTAAAATTAATTTTCTTCTTTGCAACTTTTTCCTTGTTTAAAAAGGTATTTTTACATAATTTTTAGCTTAATTTTATTATATATATTATTTGTGAAAAAAAGATAAGTTATCGAATTTAAATGATTAATAATAATGAGACATATATATTGCACGAGAAATCGGAGCGTAAACAGCACGAGTGCGTGAGAGGCGCTGGTAGTGTAGATCGCTTCACGCAGAGACACGTAACAGGGCAGCTAGATCTTGATCGGATGAGATTATTTTCTTACTGATTCTTATTATCAATTCTAATCTCTCACGCATCTTACTGTCTTGTTGCAAGAAGAAAGCGGATAAACACGTGGAGGTTATGTTTGTGTTAGGGTGGTAGGAGCTGATTTTCGCGTTAACTGCTCTGCAATATCTAATTAACGGGTTGTGTGTTAGATGGGGAGTGGGAAAGGGGGGAGGGGTATTGTTTCTGATCGGAAGAGTAGTATAGTTGAAGCTTGAAAAGGGATAAAAAGACCTATAGGTGTAAGAAGAGAAATGTTTTTCTAATCTTTTTAAGTAATTTAGAGTTAATCTAGTTTAAAAAGTATTTTTCTTAATTTTTATCAATTTAATTTCTATTTTTAGAATTTAATTTAGATTAAATAGTTTTAAATTCATAAAAAATCCAAAAAGCTTTTAAAAAAAATATTTTTAATTTTCCTAAAATTTCCTTTAGCATTTATTTAGGTTTAGGAATTTAGTTTACATTTTTAAGTTTTAAAATGGATTTGTTTTATTTAATGTCGCGTTTAATTTGTTTCCGTATTTAGTTTAATCATCTTAATTGCTTGTGTTTTTTTTTAATCTTAGTAGTGTAATAAACCAAATCTATCTCTTTTATTATTCAAATCAGGATCCAAACTTAAACGAGGTTTCCATTCCACGAGTCGTTGGGGATAACGACCCGGGTGATCATACTTGCCCGGTTTATTATACGTATTCTATATTATATTATATATATTTTTGAGAGTGAATTTTATCAAGGATAACTTGGTAACTTTCTTAATTACTCTCGGGATTATATTATTTTATATTATATTTTACGTGTATTAAAATTTCACAATCACTTATTACATGATTTTGATACATGTTTGATAAATGGTGGATTACCATTGGAATTATTGAAGCTGGAATTGCTTAGTAAATGTTTTGAGAACATTGATTATCTATTTACAAAACCGTGAGTTTTGAAACCATTACTTGTTTTAAATTGGACACAAGTGCTTGAAGAGTATGCTTGTCCCGATTATGAGATTATTCGCATGAGTAGATATTGCCAAAAGTCCCCAAATTTGAACCGTTAATTTGCCCTATAGTGGGGGAAGCGCTAATACATTAAATAGATCTATTGGGTTGACAACCCCGTCTGAGGGTATGGATCAGTTGAATAACATGAACACCCTGTTTAGGACGTTTTGTATTGAGAGGTAGGTATCTGGCAATTGTACCTTGTATGGGGCAAAATTTGTGAGCATATGAAAAGATATATGCCGTGTCAAGGCGTCGGTGTCATGGGCTCATGGCGATAATGTGGAATATGGTATTTAGCAAATACACTTGATGTATTGATGTTGGTTGAACTAAAAGCTTGTGGTCCATTACTAATTATTACTTGATTATTGAAATCACTATTTGGATTTTTGGAAATAATGCTTTGAAAGGTTGTAACGCTACTTTTCTTAAGGAAATATCATTTGAATTATTTCAATGCGGTTTTTGCTAAAACCTATGAATTCACCAACATTATTGTTGACGTTTTTGCATGTATTTTCTCAGGTTATTATCTTGCTAGCTGAGCATTGGGAGCATTCGAGACGCGTGGATATCAAAACTATAAGGACTTGGTTTTCTTCACATTCGATAAATGTTTTCTTTTATTATACAAATGAGTCACGTTTGAACTCATGTAATCTTGTTAAATTATAAATTGTTGGGACCTAAATTTACTCTGATTTATTTAAACCGAATGTGACATTTTATTAAACGTCTCTTTTGAGGTCGTTTTCTGTAACTTGTGTGTATGAACTATGAAGTAGCACCCCAAGTGGTATTCCGCTGCGTTGTTGTGATTTTGGGGGTGTTACAGATTGGTATCAGAGCACAGGTTGTAGCGATCTAGGTCATTTTACAAAAACCTGGACTACAACTGTTTTCGGAAATTTTAAGAGTCCTTCCCTATTGTCCGATATCCGCGCGCGCTTGCTCCCAGGTAACTTATACGCTCTCTTTTGCACTTTTATTGCTATTGCATGAATAACTAGTATATAATCCTTGATTATGATTTCGCTCTCCTACGTCTATCTTATGACGTCATACTATTTGCCTTATATCGGTCAGTTATATATATATTGACCACTCCGATTATCGCGTGCTTCTTGTTTCTTATTTTCTCCTTCGAAAGTTAATACTAGTATTATATAAGGATACTCGTACGTATATGGGATACTTTCTTATTGATATCTTACGCTTATCTTTGGGATCACCGCCATCTATATATATATAAGGGTAATGTATATAAGTGTCGACTATTTTCGGTCACTTACGTTTATATTTGGAACTTTTGAGTAAAATTGGTATAATGTCAAAATTTTAACTTGAAGTCAGTAACCATGGTATTTTGTTGGGTAAGTCAACATACAAGGTGTATGTGGGGCTTTGGATGGAGCCGTAATCATTAGAATATTGTTAGTTCGCCTTAATTTGTAAATAGTCTAATATGGGTGACCGGCAGATGGATATGGTGTGTTAATGGTAAAATTTTGGGCTTAAAACTACTGTGTTTTTTACATAAATGAATAGTTAATAACTTAGGTCCTAGTGGGCGTGTAGGATGGAATACCCTACTCTTCCGGATGGTCGAGATAAGACCAAAACCGTGGAAACGAACTTAGTGCGAACCCATAATTTACTAGGCAGATTGTTTGACCTAAATTGGATATGTTTTGAATTGGAGGCTATTGGGTTTATACATGGGTGAAGGGTACATCATGTGAGGACCATGTGGTTCTTTGGGTAGAGCCTTAACCATTCCGGATGAATGGGTTACGACCAAAATGGTTAAAATAACAAAAATTTGTGCCCAGAATTTCAAATTAATTTATGACCAGAATTTTTCATACTAAGTGCCCCATTTTCCATATCAAACCTGTATAATTTAGATAAACTTAAACATGGGCTTTCGTTTGGTGTCAAACCGAGTTTTAAAGTGGGAATTACGCTAAAAACGGTGGAACAGGAAAACGTTTTAATTAATCAGATCTGGCTTATGAGCGTAAAACAATAATTTGACTTAGGACCTGAACACTTTGAGTTAATTATCTTGTAATCTTAGTAAATTAGTGTCTTACATCTTGTTTGAAGCGAAAACCTCATGTTTATACCTATTATGGATTTTAAGATATAAGTATATTAAGTCGGGCAATGGCAAAAATCGTTATGTGATATTAATTATTACATGTATGTATAGTACTATGGTATGTCATAATTAGTTCTTTTACTTTAATATTTTATGAGTGAAGTAGTGATTTCAGAAATATTTACGCAATTTTACTTTACTTCCTTTGTATGATCATTGTGGCCCATTATTTGTGTTTTTTGTCATAATCCAGTAGTTATTTTATTGTTTGACTCCAAGTCCGAACACCCTTCTTATGCTTTTGAATCGCATATGTTGTGTTTGTAATTCATTGTTTTGAAATCTCCCAATTGATGGGAGTACGATTTATCTTGTTATCTCAGATCGTGCCTTATTTTAGCACATACCCTTGGAATGCAATTGACTAACGCCTTATTACTCTTTTTGTTACTTCTTACGTTTTTGAAGAATCATGCCGTCAATTAGACACTTATTTTACTTAATGTGGCTTTTGGTCTTGTTTTGATATTGTGTTTTGTGTCGGCCATGCTTAAGTAGGATGATTTATAATCGTCTTATTGAAATGAATTAGGACGCTTTCTTCATTTGAATTAAGGAAATTCTATAAACCGCCGAACATAAGTTCATAATTCTTCACTTACATGGATTGGGACGCCTCTTTATGTAAGTGACGAATTATGAATGAATGGGCTTATGTGTATCCGACATAGCGTGCGTTTGTCTGTACAAATCATTCTTTGGGCTATGAACTTCTTTAGACTCGTGCTTTGTTATATGGATTTTTCCGAATGTGTATCGACCGCCGCGAACTTGATAAGCTAATAGTAATGAACCATTAACCGCTTCCAAGAATTTACGACTTGTTAAATCCTTCGTTTCCAATGGCTTTTTCTTCGAGTCATGTATTTAATCCTTTCTTTTACGGATTCTCATGACATTCAATCCGTTCGCTCATGTTCATTGCATATATTTGATGCTCTGACTATTGTTCATTCAAGTTTTCGTTGGAAACCTCAACGAAGACCTGTGTATATCCTCATCTCTTCACAAGTAAACTAAAGACGAATAAGTCGAATAGAGCACCGGGACGGCGCTCTCTTTAAGGAGGGTGGAATGTAACAACCCGAGTTTCGCGACGCGTACGACGATAGCGTATTCGACGTCGTTAATATTATTTTATGAGTTTCCGTGAACGAGCATCGACATTTTAAATTTTATTTGTCAAAAATAAATATTTTCGTATTTTATTACGAATAATTTTGAGAAACTTTGATAATTTTTATTTTTGACGTTTCGCGAGTCAGCGTTTGACCGCGCGACCGTTAACCGTCTTGATCATCGTAAAAATTTACGACGCGTCTCGTTATTATTTTTATGATCGTAAATTATTATTTTTGCGAACCGTGTCGTCTTTGTTCCTTGTTCGAGCCAAACTCGCGTTTTAAAAGTGTACACATTTTTATTAAATGTTTTAAAAACAAAAAAAAATGTGATGGAAATAAAAATGGTCTCGGAAGTGTAAGCCCGAGTCACGGTTGTCGGTTTTTATTTACATAAAAGTATGGTGTGTCAAAAATATAAAGATAAAAGGAGGGGAGGACTATTTTTGCCAAAAGCTCAAAATAAGGAACTATATAAATGGAATTTACTTCTATTTTCTTCATTTTATAACACAAAAATACACACACTTTCTCTCTAGCTCCACCACCACCACCGGAAAACTTTTCCGGTCACCGGAAAACACCATCGCCGTCGTCGGCCGCCGCCGTCGTCGCCGGAAAAATCGCATGCAACCCGATCAACCTATATTTTCCGAATCCCCTCGTCGTTTCCTACGTTTTCCACCAAAAATATTCCACATGCAATGGGTATTTTTCTAGTTTTAATTTGGTTCGGGTTTGGTCGAAATGGGTTGAAAAACACTAGTATTTGATGATAAATAAACCTTGTAACAAGTGAGTTTTGTTAAAAAGTTTATGGTTTTGGTATTTTGGTTTGGTTCGAGTTCGGCAAAGGCAAGAAAAGGGAACGAATCGAGTCCAAGTTTGCTTAATATAGCGTTGTAAGTATTCGTGTTACTATTGTTTCGTTTGTTTCGGTTCGAATAGATTATAATTATATGTGATGAAACTACGATGAACTTGCGTCAACTAGAGTTAGTTATGATGTGGGTTGATTTGAAGCGAAGTGAGTAATGTTATAGACTATTTTGGATGTATTGTGAATGAGTTTTTGGGTCAAATATAGTTTTCGGGATTTTGAAAGTATCAATAACGAAAAGAAACTTCAGAACGGTATGTTCGAGGTTCGAAAATTTGTAAATTTCTAATTTTGTTAGAGTGACAAAATCATGATAAAAGCTTCCGAGTCGACGTTTTGATATTAAGGTAGAGCTTCTTACTCCTAATAACGAAGAAGTTCGTCGAAAATAAGATTTGTAAATAGACAAAAGCAATCAGCTATTTTGAGCTTATTTACGCATTCTGATACCGATTTTAAACGGCGTTTTGGGCACTTTTGAGTCCGTTTCAGCCTTCCGGCGAAACACAAAAGTTGTCCGGAATGACGTTTTCTATAAAAATCTATTTTTGGTAAAGTCATGAAACGTGATATAGCGGGTCAAAACGATGGTCAAACTGCTGCTTAGTTTTATAAAAATACAAGTTACAGCAGAATGAAAATGGCATTTTGATCATTTTCTGTCGAGATTCAGGTCTCGGCTAAAACTAAAAAGTTGTCCGAAATATCGTTAACCATATCTCTCTTCTATTTGGTCCGAAGCGTGAGAATGTGTATAAACGGGTAATTGTGCGGGTTCAGAATTTAGTAACTCTTATGTTACATATGGCCAAAATTAAATAAAGTCAAACGTTGACATTTGAAAGTAACGGTAATATAAAAACCTTAGTCGGATGTTTATAAAAATGGCACCGCTTCTTTAGTAATGCGAGTATAACAATTTAGACTTAATAACTTTTATAAATGAATACATTTCTAAAAATAGTAACTTTTTGTAAACGTACGGGATATAATACGATATGGGTAATTAAAATCAAATTAAATGTCAAAAAACGACGAGATAATACTAAATATTATCCACAAAATATATTTTTTGATAACGAGACTTACTAAATATAGTGACTTTCCAAATAAATAGTTCTAAAAATCGAAAGTTTTCGATTTAAAGTCATGTAAGATATAAATAAAAGAACGATCGTTTCAAACCTAATAATGTGGGGTTTTTGGGATTAAGGCGCAAGTGGATTTCTCATACATGTATTGAAAATATTACTTTTATATATATATATATTATATAGATGATTTTGTTGATACGATGTAGCATCGTCGAACATCTTTTCGGTTATAGTAATCGAGCGTTCTAATTATAGGTAGTGATGATTTTTGGATTATCGTCTGCTAGACTTCATTATTTGATCACGGTATTGATCAAGTGAGTTCATAGCCCAACTTTGATTCTTTTAATGGTTTTCGTATCTCATTTTGGGGTGGATACATGCTTGTATAAGTTAAAATGTTTCTTTTTACTACTTAAGCTTACATTACTTGTTTTCACTAAAGCTTTGGTTGTTTAATACATGAAATGGATATATGTTAGATAAATGGGGGATTACCATTGGAAATTATTGAAGCTGAATTGCTTACTAAATGTTTTTGAGAACTTGCATTATCTATTTACAACAACCGTGAGTTTTGAAACCATTATTGTTTTTAAATTGGACACAAGTGCCTTGAAAAGGTATGCTGTCCAGGTTATGAGATTATTCGCATGGAGTAGATATTGCCAATAGTCCCCCGAATTTGAACCAGTTAATTTGCCTTAGTGGGGGAAGCGGCTAATACATTATTTAGATCTATTGGGTTGACAACCCCGTCTGAGGGTTATGGAATCAGTTGGATAACATGAACACCTGTGTAGGACGTTTTTGTATGAAGAGGTAGGTATCCTGCAATTGTACCTTGTATGGGGCAAAAATTTGTGAGCATATAAAAAGATATAGGCCGTATCAAGGCGTCGGTGTCATGGCTCATGGCGGATAATGTGGATATGGATTTTTGGAAAATGCACTTGATGCATTGATGTTTGGTGAACTAAAAGCTTGTGGTCCCTAATAATTTTTAACTTGATTATTGAAATCTGATTTGGATTTTCGAAAAATGCTTCGAAGAGGGTTGTAACGCTACTTTATCTTAAGGAAATATCATTTGAATTATTTCAATGCGGTTTTTGCTAAAACCTATGAATTCACCAACATTATTGTTGATGTTTTTGCATGTATTTTCTCAGGTTATTATCTTGATAGCTGAGCATTGGGAGCATTCGAGACGCGTGGATATCAAAACTTAAAGGACTCGGTTTTCTTCACATTCGATAATCATTTATCTTTAAAATATACATTGAATCATGTTTGAACTCTTTTAATCTTGTTAAATTATAAATTATTGGGACCAAAATTTACTCTGATTTATTTAAGTCGAATGTGATATTTTAATAAACGTCTCTTTTGAGGTCGTTTTCTATAACTTGTGTGTATGAACTATGAAGTAGCACCCCAAAGTGGTATTCCGCTGCGTTGTTGTGATTTTGGGGGTGTTACATGCGTCATTCCATTACTTTATTTATTCCATTACGACGTTCATTACATTCTGTCACTACTTCATTTCGTCATACCAAACAGACCCATATACTCTTTTGCTATGGAGTAATTAAAAAGCCTAGAAATTAATGTGTCATTAAAAGTATGAGCCGTTACAAGTAATGTTTTCATTGCTTAGTATAATCTCTTTTGTAACATCTCATCTATAATCATGTAACCTCAAAACTTGTAACGGTAATTCTTAACTACTTTATAATGTATTTAGGACTTTGTATGAAAAGAAGTTTTAGAAAAATTAAGACAAAAAAAATTACTGGAAATTAACAAATTAGTATAGATTTGTTTTACTTTCACTATGGAATCAATACATACATATATAACTAAAAGCTTAGAAATTTATGTGTCATTAAAAGTATGAGTCGTTACAAGTAATGCTTTCATTGCTTATTATAATCCTTTTTGTAATATCTCATTTGTCATCATGTAACCTCAAAACTTATAACGTTTATATTAATGATAAATAAGTGATTTAATGGGAAAAATGTGTAACCACCGTATAAATATTTGTAACATATAAAAGTGAAAAAAGGTTATTGATATACATTTAAATGTCAGTTATAAAATCTTAATATAAAAAAACTCATGGTTTATGAAAGAATGAAAAGGCTACAACACAAACTAATCAAACTTCACACACAATAGATTCAATCATCCAACATTCTTCCGGCCCTTGAACCTCGCCCACTCCTTTGCCAGAAAATTTAATTATACAGGAACCCGTCGCTGCAACACGCGTGTACCCGTCTATTTTAACTTATGTTTCAAAGATGCTACTTACGTTCCCTTCTTTCTTTTGGACCTTACATTTATTTGGATATGAAATACTTTACATTGTTATTGCTTAAAGTTATTTTAGTTTAAATTATCATTCATTTGTACAGTTGTTGTTAAAAAAACATTTAACTGGATAACATTTGTTCGCCACAAAATATAGTTAAATGGTACCCGCCACCGCATTGCGCGGGTACCATACTAGTTATATAGAATGTTTGAGCATTAAAATATCTAGAGTAATTAATAAGTCGTAGAATCATTCACCTTTGTGTTTTTTTTAAAACATTTCCACATGAGTCCTCAAACTATTTAAATGGTAGAAGTGTCTCATTTGTGATCTCTGTGTTTTGAGAACATTTCCACATGAGTCCTCAAACTATATAAA
>BQNB010001270.1:110168-143095 GCA_026074375.1 Tanacetum coccineum
ATTTTTGCCATTTTTGATCCGTTTTGGGTTGAATTGGGTTATTTTAAGCATAAATAGATATGTGTATTCTACACTTATCACCTTCCAAGCGCAAGCTTCCACAGAAAGTGAGAAAGGGAAAGCCGACTCTCAAACTTGTTGACGAAGATGATGAAGATCAACAAGAAACTATTCCTCACGAAGAAGGTAATGATCCTGATCTCGAACTAGCTATGAAGTTGAGTTTGGAAACACCTCAGGAAAAGGGAGAAGGAGAAGGTGATGATGCAGACCTGGAACGAGCTATCAAGCTTAGCTTAGATCCAGCCCTTCTGCCACAAGGTCGGGCACCAGTCGGAGGAGTAACGATCAGGGAACCAGGTTCAGAAGCAACTCCCAAACTGCATGAAGTAGTAGGGAAGGGAAAGGCCGTTGTTACTGAAGAACAAGTAGCTCATTCCCTGGTCACTCTGTCTAAGAAGAAAAGAACTACTGATCAGTTTGTATTTGCCAGACGTGATCAAACTCCTCCTGATTCGACTACGGGTCCCTCTTCTCAACCTGAAGATGATACCTCAGAGAAAGTGGTACATGAATCGTCATCAACATCTGATTCAGAAAGAACTGAAAGTGATACAGAATCTGGTACTCCTAAAGGTGACAAAGTTCAAGGTGAAATAGTCTCGTCTACCGTAACATCAGGAGTAAGCATTCCTGTATCAGACCCTGAGAAAGCTCATGAGGCTCAGGCTGGACCAGACCCTGAGCCCATGCAAGAAGACCAGACTGGATCAGACTCTGGAAAATTACATGTGTCTCTTGCTGGACCAAACCCTGAGCACATGGATGATGAATTCATTGCAACAGCCTACCCAAAGGTTCATGAAAACCTGAAGCTAATAACAGGCGAACGTGTCTTAATGATAACCAGAAAGTCTTTTGGTTCTATGTCTTCTGAAAATTCTCGATGACCACCACTGTTAACTTTGGGGATCAATTTCTTCATGACCAACCAACAGAAGATGATCAGGAGAAATCTAAAGCTAGAGAGGAGTCTGATTCCAATATACCTGATCGTAGTCATCAGACAGTAACGTCAACTCCTCCCGTGATTGCTCCCTTCACAGCTGTCACATCTTCAGAACCATCATTACTGGTCACTCCTCCACCAATCAACTCTGAAGCTACAACAATCACCACATCTCTCCCTGAAATCACTCCATTCATCGCCCTTCAGCTAAGAGTAGCAAGATTGGAGCAAGAGATGTCTGAAGTGAAGAAGACTGATGTTTTGGCTTCAATAAGATCCCAAGTTCCTACGGCTGTTGATAATTATTTAGGAACGAAACTTGATGATGCTCTCCTTAAGGTTCTTGAACGACACACTGCCGATTTAATCGAGAAATACTCTGTGTGCCTTGCCCAGAGTCTGTCAGAAATTTTTTTTTTTAAATTTTTTTATTAATTTTTTTTTTTATTTAATTTTTAGGAATCTGAAAAGACTCGTAGGAGATTATCAAAGCCAAAAAGGAACAAGATGAGGAGAAACAAGATTCAACTTACTCCATCAGGTCAACTGATAAAGTTGATCTTGAAAGAATTTTGATCTATAAAGTGCTTCTTCAGTCACATGTATAAGAAGAGTCTGCCAACAAAAACACTACCAACTACCGTCTATACCATGCTCTCATGGAAGCTTTGATAGCGGATGAAGACGCCATGGATAAGGAAGTTGCAGACCAAGTGAAAGACCACAAGAGAAAACATGACAGTGATGATGATGAAGACGATGATGATGATGAAGGCCCTTCAGCTGGATCAAACCAGGGTAGGTCTACAAAGAAAAGGCGATCTGATTCTGCCGCTTCTGGGTCAGCTAAACCTCCTCCGAAAGATGATGACCAAAGTTCACAGAAGCCAAGGGAGTCTGATGCATCTGCGTCCAAACAACACCCATCTTTCACCTCAACTGGATGGCAGATCACTGACACAAGAGATACTGGTGCTGACTCTTCGATGCACAGATCTGATCCCGAATCAGAACACTCTGAACAATCTTCAGATGACATATCAAAGCAGGATGAAAGGAATGTTCAGGATATGGAGGAACTGACAATGCTCACTTCCCAAGGTGTCGATCACTACGTGGTTTAAGCCGATTCCAGAAGCGAGAGAACTGCTACGCCTGAACCAGAATGGACAATTTTCCCGAATGTTTTCCGGAGCCAAAACACAACTGGGCAAATGCCATACACCTCCACATTTATAGTTTCCCATTGGGAAAACTAGCTCAAAAGGAAGACGTATCGATATTGGTCATTCATCAAATGTTCTGCAGACGAATGGAGAAAGAGAAGCTCTGCATAATGATTAGAAGGACAACATTCAACCTTGTTAAAGCCTTTCACAAGAACAGTGTCTTTCTTCAATATCAGATGGATGAATGCCATAAGCTGCTGACAAATAAGGTTGATTTGAGTAATCCTGAGGGTCATCAAATTCTGAGAAATATATATGAACCACTGCCCTTAGGAGGTCCACCAGGTCAGGTAACCATTCAACCGCAATTCTTCTTCAACAGGGATCTGGACTATCTTCTGACAGGTGACAAAGAGCGAAGAATTGCCTTATCCATATCCAAGCTCAAAGCCGCTCGTTACCTCGACTTCGGCCTTGAAGAATTGGTTCCATCGTTATGGGTGAGAAGTCGAACGCGAATATGACATCCAGTGACGGTCTATGGCATCCACTCACTGTGGTTTAGGAGGAAGGTTTTCTTATATCAAACAAACACAGTGAGTCCTCTGATCGTGAAGCAGTCAGATCGCACATGCGAATTCTCAGTGTAGTCAGTGTCAAAGTGTTTGAAAAATATGGATATAACTACCTCAGAGAGATCATTCTTCGCCGAGCTGATTACCAAGAATACAAGATCTCGGAAAAGGATTTCAAAAATCTTATCTAAATGATTTGAAGAATCTGTTTCCTTTCTCAATATTCCAGAAAAGCTCAACCACATCTGCAAGACATGACAAGACTAGTCTTCCACACTGCCGTCAAACTTGTGGATTAAGAAAACTGGTGATCAGGGAATCGTGTGGGAGACTTTGCAACTCAGGATTGAAAGCTATCAAACAAAGGTCAACTTGAACGTCCTAATTGGGATGCAGGCCGATAGTAATTAAAGTTGACTATACGATCGTCACTAAGCCAAGAGCAGTTGTCTTTTGAGACAGAAAATAATCAAGAAAGCTGATGAGGCTGGAAATGAGCTTAAAAGTTTAGTGATGGGGACGTTGACAAGAGTCTGGATATTGGACAAATGGTTAAAGACTTTCATATGTTGAGTACATATCAGGGCATGGGAGACCAGGAAGTGGTCAGAGGATGACAAGAGAAGAACAAAGTACTTCATCACAGCTATCGAGAAAGACTACAGATAGAAGGATCTATCGAAGTCTGAAGCTTTGTTGGAGGACGAGTAAGAGATATTGACTCAGGTGATCAACAGAACAAAGTGACGACATCGTCAGTAAATCAAAAGTCAATTTATTTCATTACTGTGAATTATATTCCTTGTACATTAGTAGCTAGTTAATCTTATTGTATGGTTAGGGTGTAGGAGGTAAATTTATATCCACTCACCGATTGGGGGGAGAGTTATACGTCTTACACGACTGCGAATTAAGGCCACCTTGTCTCCCAATATTTTATAAACATATTTAAATCAATTTGATATCCAAAATGTCAAAGGTTTAAAATTTTTGATAGGGGAGAAAATGTGATTAAAATATTATGAATAATAATAACTGTGTTATTAGGACTCATATTCTCGCCCAACGTGCTAAACAACTTCGATTACCGAACACATTCTTGAGGGGGGAGCGTTTGAATATAAAAATGATCGAGGTACTAAACGCTTTGATATTTATATCATAAGTGCCTTAATTGAATTTTCAATGGTTTTATGGAAAGGAGAACTGTACCAAAAGACCGACCATGCAGTTTACTTAATTGGAGTTATAAGGTTGGTAAGGTTAGGTACTATTCCTGATGATCCAGCCAAAACCGGAGGGATCTACCCAGGGACAATCCACTAGTTAGTGTAGAAGTCTTAGGTATTGACATGAAAAAGGAAGTAAAAGTAAGATTAAGGGAAAAGGGCAGACTGAGTTGAGCTGTTCTGAATAAACCAACAAGGTTCTAGTAATGAAGTCTCGGTAAGCACTGAAGGGGTTGAAGAATTAAAAAGAATTGTAAAGATAAAGGGTGTAAAGAAAGAAGCCCTTCTTTCACTTAGGCAGAAACCGGGTCAATTCATATGCTGCCAGAATCACTAAGATGATTGCTGACATTGAAGATCGTCATCATGGACCCAGTGATGCAATGCACAACCCTCCCCAGCCACTTAAGGGGGGGGGGGGGTTGAATAGTTTACATGTTTGTTTTACGTTTTAAAAGTTTACTTTCAAAAATGTTTAGATCCGAGTTATATGTTTAACCAATTCACAATATGAACAAGCACTAACTATCTAAACTATAACTAGATAACAACAATAATAATGTAAAGAGATAAGGAAAGAAACAACCAAACCAAGACACCAAGATTTTATGGTGGTTCGGCTACGAAGCACCTCTTCGCCCTACTCACTCCCCGAGTATCTGACTCGAGATTTCACTATGTCAACAAGCTCCTTTTAGGCGGAGAAAACAGTTATTTTTCGACACTAAGCTAAATGTCGAGTCCTAATCTTAGCTAGAACTAATCTACCACTTCACAAGATATACACACTCACAAGATCTACACTATCGGATCTACACAATATTCGAATCACACAAATATACAAGATAATTACAATAGAGATTTAGAACTTAGAAGAAGAGAAAAGAGATCACTAATCAACACTTTGTTTCTTGGTGAATACGAGTGTTCTTCTCTTGCACTTGATAGAGAGGAAAGACGAGATGAAGAAGATAAGATAAGATCACTTGAAACAAGATCTAAGTATGTTAGTGATTAAGATATTTAGTGAGAGAAAGAAGTTTTAGAGAGAGAAAGAATAGACTAAAAAATTTCATGCAAAGAAGAATGATTTTCAGCAAGGGGTGAACCAGTATTTAGTAGACAGAAAAATTAAACGTCACATGGTGCGGTCCCCCCGCGGTTCCTAAACTTATATATAAGGGGGCCGCCAGGCCTATAAGGGGGCCGCCACCTAGACTCCGCTCCCTTTTTTATCTTTTTGTGAGGAAGGTTGTATCTGGTGTAGAAGCTTCCGTTTTGGGGAGAAAATTTGAATTTTAAAATTTAAGTTTTTAATAAAAAAATTCTTTTAATTAGAAAATATTTTGTATAATTAATTTTGTGAAAATCTTTTGTAAAAATGTAATGGATGAGAAAAAAATATTTTCTTGGTCACTAATCATGCTTAATGATTTGTTTGTTCATACCTTAAGTGATCACTAATATTAGAAATAGAATTTTACGATTAATAATTTATAAACGTTTAATTTTATCGTAAACGTTTTTACATTTTGTTATTATCAAAACGTTAAGAGGTCGAAAAATA
Source organism: Tanacetum coccineum (assembly GCA_026074375.1). Classification (NCBI taxonomy): domain Eukaryota; kingdom Viridiplantae; phylum Streptophyta; class Magnoliopsida; order Asterales; family Asteraceae; genus Tanacetum; species Tanacetum coccineum. The sequence continues at coordinate 115,718 of BQNB010001270.1, forward strand.
TAAATAACGTTTTTAGACATTATTTGTATTAACAAAATATACACTTATATTTGTTATATACATTAATCGAGTATTAAATACATATATAATAAATATACACCTATATTATTATATACATACCAATTGAGTGATATCTAAGTGTATACGTGTGTGACCCCGTAGGCTCACGTATTCCAAGCTGTATAAATATCCGTATGACATGAGCACAAACCAACAGCTCCCACTTGCAAATGTCAGTCATAGAATATAACATACTAACATTGACGAATAGTCTAGTAACATCATCAATGCTCCTATAAATACTTGAGTATGATTTTAGTAAACATCTCAGCCATCTATGGTTCAAGTTAGTCTTATCCTTTTGTTTCAGATACAATGTTAAATATGATTATGGATCAAAAGTCATTCCATAGTTTAACGATTCTGTTTCTCGCTTATGTATTGATCATGATTACCAAATGTAAAAAGAATCATCTTAACTACACTTTGAGTGCGGCCACGCAAACATTTGATCAACCCAATGAGGGCCCCATTAAGTATCTAACTCCCAAACACGTGGAGAAACAAATTATGTTTTGACTATAAGTGTCCATCATATATTTCAAAACATTTCTAAAAGTAGTCTTTATGACTACCTTTTGACAGTGTAGTGGTAGACTAGAATCAAAAAATGTCATCCATACATGCAAAACCTGCTTGCATCTCAAGTCTGAGGATAAACATAAGTTTCACCATGTGTGTAATGCACCCAATGACGCTGATCCATAAAGTGATTAACAAAGGTGGAGTATCCAATATTCAACCTCATTGAATAACAAGTGAAGTTGGCAGAATCATCTTTACATATTCTCCAGAATATAACCAAAACACTCATATTTGCCTTATCTTAACAATACTCCCGTATTGTTAACTGGCATTGGACATAGTTTAGAACAAATAAAGTTATTCAAGGATTTAAACAGCCAAATATAAAACACAAATAGTATAAATAAAAATGATCATACCACGTATGTCAATTCATTGTTTAATACAACTGCTTACAGTTCCTTATCCAAATACCAAATAAGATCAATGCATGACGATCCTGGTTAAATATTAATGTCTTATCCACAACAATCACCATTGGTGATAAGGCGTAGGTTCCATGAACAACTCAACTAGGTTATGATCATGTGGGACTTTGAGAATACTTATTTCAAAAATTCACGAACTATGAAATTCTTTGAATAATATGATGATTGTTATTTTGCAAGTGTCCACTAACATATAGGTATTAGTCACATTACATTTCATAAGATGTATACGCATAACATCCTAATGAAGACAATCATCTCAACAATTTTTCAAACTGTAAAGCATTCTTATTCTTTTAATATAGTATTATGCAACTATGCTTTTAAACCAAGCATATATAGCCAGCAATGTTAGCATATAAGATGAAAACTTTCTTCTATAAAGATTGAGTATCATCTCAATTAAAACAAGCACTAGTGTATACAAACAACACTATGCTAAGCTACCAAAAACTCTAAACACTTCTTTAATAATGTTTGGATATCACACAAACCCAAGGTTTGTTGATCATAATGATCTTACTATGATTACCACAATGTATATCCATAGTATCTTCATTATTAATTCTAGGAATGAATTCATAATTTAAACATTAATTAGAGTGTTCCTTCTAATATCTTTCAGTTAGATTCAAATGTTGTCAAATCATTTTACACTCATGCAAATGATACAACTAATCACATATACAATATTATGTACATAATGAATCCTTTAGTGGGACTTAAGTTTTTCATTCATGTATTCAATCTCACCAAGCGAGACAAATCATTCGAGTTTCACACAATGATATTTCATATTGCATTTAGATTTAATTCACCACATATGTTTAATGTTTTAAATATATTATTCCAATGTTGCATGTTTCATAGAAACTTTATTTCAATCTAAGCGATAAAATATTACTTAGATAAATAAATTGTTTCTAATATGTTCAAAAACATAACTAATTTTTAAAAAGTAAAAACAATTACTCCCACTAGCTTTGAGATGTACGCATGAGCTATCTTATTTATAATTAAAAATAAAATCCAACAAGTGATTTATTTAACAATTAAACTTAAGATTCTGCTCATTAGATGCGTGCTTTTAATCCATACTTGGATTCTAGCATTTTTGTATACTTTCTAAAGATTATATTGGATCCATAAAACCTTATTTGGTAACATATCGTCCTCGCAAGGTAATCAATCAATAAAGAGTTCTTGAAATCTAATTTTTCATATTTATTTTCAAGAAAACAAGTATGACAATCAAATCATCTTTATATATTTTTAGTTCGTTAATGAAGAAGTTTTAATCATAGTCAATTTCTTGAGTATGAGTAAACTCTTATGTCATTTAACGTGCAATAAACATGTATACAATATTGTCCCTATGAGTCTTCTCTAAAAGGAAACTTATTTAAACTTCATCATCAAGCCGATAGGTTAAAGATAAAACAAATCCCAAGAATATGACTATCTCCTTTTGGACAGTATCTCTTCATTCATAGTCTTTGAGTCATTCATTAAATCCAAGATCTAATAATGCATCTCATATGGTTAGCAGGTTCACCATGATCCTCTAACTCATAATCCTCACCATTGATATAGAAGCATATCATAAGGTATTCTTGCGGATCTATGAATAGGAGTAACATCATTCTAAGGTTCATCATTTCATGTTTAGCCTCAGTATGACATTCGCTAGTGCGTTAAGAAGGTTTATGTATCTTCTTCTTGAAGTAATTCAAGACCTACATTACTCTCACTCACTTTTAGCAAAGTGAGATTCCCACTCGCTTCTTGTACATTTGAGACTATTCTCAAATAACTCAGCATGACGAGTAGCAGAAACTTTGTTCTCATGTGGGTTATAGAAATGGTATCCCATCATTTCCTTTGGGTATCCAACAAAATACACTAACAGTTATAGGCATTTGTCAATAATAATATCCAAGTGATTTTTACCAAATTTAGAACTTCAATCAAGACACAATGAGATTTATCTCATTTTATCTTAATTAACCTTCTAGGTTAGAGTCTTATTGGGCATATCCATGATATACTCAATTTATCTAACCTTGATCTTTTTTAGGAGTTAAACAAGTTAAGGTCATCATCAATCAAAACAATATATAGTTTGATTACCCTCGTTGGACATATCATAAAATTATGGTATTCCAATAAGATTGATCTTATACTTTATGGCTTTTACTATTTTTATCAACTTAAGTTAAAATGTAATAGTATCAATAGTATTACTAAGCCAATTGCATGCTTTAATAAGTCTTTGATGAATTCAATGACTTAATGTGTATGTCTTTGACCAAATCAATATATTACTATTCATTATAAGTGTTTGACCAAATCAATGACTTCATGTACATGTCTTAATCATGAAGACATAACAAGTTAACCTTTTCTACTTTACGTTATAAGTCTTTTCATTTGTTAAACTAAAGTAAAATGAGTGCCTATATATGGCCTCAATAGTAATTTCAAGTTAATTTCGAACTCCATGTTTATGATTTCCAAGAAAACAAAATCATGTAGCTTATCTTTTTATCTTGACATATTCTCTTAATAGGGCTACATACATTAAATGTGTAGGAGTCCTGTAGAGTAATAGTTTTCTTACTTTGCAGTCAAGAGAAACCATTTGTCATATTGTTCTAAGTTGTTCCTTGCACACAATAAAGATTTCTCCCACTTGTGAAGGATACAACTTCTTTGCATAAAACAACACCACACTAGTTAGTTTGTTTGTATCGACAATATGACAGTGTCAATCTTATAGCTAGTGTATATAGAACTCCATCTATTAATAAGGAATCGTGCCTAACTATTAAAGATAACATTAAACGGAAGCGACATATCAAAGGAAACAAGTTATCAAAGATAATATACGATGATTCTTACTAAATGAAGATGTTCCACACTTGGAAAGTATTTTATTATTTCAAGCCAAACCATAAATAAAGTAAGATGTCTATGAGGTAAACAACTCATAACTCCCACTGAATTTGACAACATTATAAATTTGTCCTATATTCATAAAATGCATTACTCCTACTAGATCTGACAAAAGTGTGAGTGTTCCTTCGCTAGTGAAAAGTAAGTAGCAATTTATGCATCTTTCCAATTCTTGAATGTCTACTCATTATTGCTAATATGCTTAGATATCCAAGGAAGTGTGTTCAAGTTCTAGCCATCTCAGCTATTTAATTAACTTGAAAAATTTCCATGCAATTTCTCCTTTATCCGCTCACTTTACCTCAAGGGTGTGCAACGTCTCTTACTGGTTTAAGGAGATAGCTATAGACACGAGTTCTCTAGTTATTGCCTTTTCTAATTTTGCAGTGATATTTTTGTCTTCTAATCAAACCTCATAAATATGTCTTGTTTACAAAAAGATATTTTTAATCTTGGTAGCTATAGACACAAGTTCTCTAGTTATCCAAGTTTCTTATTATGATTCAAATATTTCAAAACCAAATAAGGATACTGAAGCAATCTTGAAAGAATAAGAAGTCTAATTTTCTTAACATGTAAGTTTGGTATGTGTTCGATTAGAACGTAGGATAATTCTTTCATTCATATTATTACTTTTCCATAAGTAAAAAGTATATGAATAAGTCTTATTTTCAAAATAGACACAGTTTATCTTCCACAAGTAAGAACAAACCCTTATTTATGGTATACGTTGCATTAATACATTAAAAGAACTTGCAAAGTTCATTTTCAGTATTTTTGATAAATCATCCCTTAAAAATTAACTATCCATGTTTATATATGAATAAGCAGTTAATTTTAACAAGGGTCTAAGATCCAACTTGACGTTCTACCATTAATGTAGTTGATCCACTAGAAATGGTAAACTCTAAAAGGTAATCAGCGTATGATAATTGCCAACATGTGCAACTCTTAGCCTTTATGGGGCACAAGGCATCATAATCCAGAATTATAATGTCAAGTAGCATGTTTAACCCCATTGTATGCCTCGGGTAGATGGTCTGAACATCATACTCGATATAAGTCGTCCAATACAAAATCAGTAATTTTATAGTCTCAGGTCTGACCATACGATTGTTATATTACCTTGTTTTGTAAAATTTACCTAAAACTGTTTTAGAGTAAAAATACAAACTTAAGTGATTTCATACTTGGATGGCAAATGACTTAATTTTATGGGTATACATATTTTGATAAAAATAAGGTTACCAAAATTATGTATAAGGAATCATGCATACAACCTTATCACACTAGTAATTTTAAAACATTTCCATTTTCATTTTAAAACTTCTATAAATAGAAATCTCATAATTTTATAAACCACATGCCATTTATAAAATCAGGGTTGCCATGTTTACAACATTTTTATGTATAAGTAATTTTACTACGGATAAGGTTAATTCCTCATGGGAAATAATCAAACCCTAGTAACGTTTTATGACATATTGTAAATATCGTTAAAACGTTTATGTAAAATTGTTTATTCTCGCGTTGTTCTGTCGCGGGTTTCTTTGCGAAAACCACTAAACCCATGCGTTATAGAACGTTTGCAAGGATTCAAACAAGTTTACGCATATAGCCCATGATTTAGCAAAGTGTACATATCAATATACATACAATAAGCATTTTAATCATGTGTTTTTAGTCCATATTAATTTTAAAAATCATTTTTGCATTTTATATATAATAAAAACGCCACATATAAACATGCAAAACTAATTTAACAAATTTAGTCATACTAAACATAATCATTTACGCAATTAATACAACAATTCAGCAAAGGTCTTCCTTACCTTTGCAATTAACTAATTAATTCACGTAATGATTTATGCATACCATATATACAAAACATGCATACCAAATATATTTAGCTTAATAACCATGGTTTACATGCACGTAATCAATAGTTGACAGTTTATAAGCAATAAATAAGCTATAATATATTCAAATCGCAAATTACAATACATGCATTCATAATAAGCGAAACAAATCTGTAGAATATAACCATATTTTATTTCTATTTTTATGTGATATTTAGAGAAAATGTATTTCTGATATTCACTAATTTATACATATACTTAAGATCCAAACTCCCTCACTTACGGCTATATAAATAGCAAAAGTATTTATTTTAAGTGCATACATTGTTTAAATTTGCTATTTATTATTGTAGGTATGAGACTTGGACATTTGAACAAAAGTACGAGATTTCGAGTATTTATTGAAGATTATTGAAGCCGAAAAAACCAGATTAAAAAGCTCCAAAGATAAATCATATTCGGCCCACAAGCTTAAGATACTCAGCCCGAGAATGACCAAAACCTGGCCTAACATGTTTCATATGGTAAGATTCTTTTTGAAACTTTGACTGATCAAGAATTTGGCGACGTGGCTAATGGAGGTTCACATTTCTTGGCTTGGGCAACACATATAGTTGGGCTAAAAAACAAGCCAGAGAATCCAGTCTTCATTTTTCTTTTCTTTTAGTATAGGAATTAGTGTGTAATTAATATGCATAAACTTTTTTAATTAACATAAAAATGTATTAAATACACATTAAATAAATCTATAAACTGCTATATTTAAACCCGAATTTAATGCATTTTTATGTTAATTAGGAAAGTTTGTGTATATTAGTTACACACTAACCTCTGCCCAATGTGCATTGGTTAGTAAAACCCTTAGTTTAGATGTAGATCATTTAGTTTAAATGTTCGATTTTGATTCTCATCATATCTGTAATAGATTTTACACAGCTTTTATAAATCTTATATTATTTTCGACTGGTTCATTATTAGTTCAAGAGTGGTTTTGCTATTTTGAATTGTTACGTTATTTCGATCATAACAACTATTTTAAAACGTCATTTATTCCTTTTTTGTGCTTTGCTCCTTTGTTTTTGTTTAATTTAGCTTATATGCGTTGGAGCTGTATATGTTTTATATTTTGAACATAGAAACAAGTTTTACAAAAAGAAAAAAAAATCATAGCTTTAGTATTTTATAAATTTTTTCACCTTAGTTTTAGTTTTTATAGTGTCCAAGTTTTAACTTTCATCTCTTTATAAAATTTAGTCATTTCTGTTTTATATCTTTTGCAAAAGCTCGAAACTAGTTGATGGTGATTGAGATGTGATTATGGAGCAATCAAAGAGCATGCGGGTATATAAGCTTGTAGATTTGGATATTGAGTGTAGTATGTTACGGGTTCATTTTATTCATGGTCTTCATATTTCGGTGACTTCTAATCCTATTTCAATTATTTATTTTACTTTATTATTTTACTATGTTTAGCTTATATTTTATTATTGTTGGTTATTATTTGCTTATTGTTATTATGATAGATTAGTTTGCATATGTTTGTTTAGAAATGGGTGGGTAGGTAGTTAGGATTGCGGTTTGAAGTTTGTTGGTGATTTTAGTGTGTATTTTAAGTTAGCATTTTAACTAGAGATTAAGTTAGTTACTTTTGGTAACGGATTATTTAGCCTAGTAGCCGATAACAGGAGACATCTAACCTTTAGCCCACGGTAAGATAAGTAAGACGTGCCTTGTAAACTTAGTCTAGTAGCTATTAACGGGAGACATCTGACATTTGGTATACTTAGAATGCTTTATCAAATTTGACAGGCAAAATCCGTTGGAAAGAAGAAAACTTTCTAGTAGTCAACATTTTAACCTAGAGTATAAACTAAACAATATAATTTGCGCGAATAGGAGTTAAGATTGAATTACAGAACCGTATGGATAAATTAACCCTTGTTTGAGTTTTAGTTCACCTAGTTAATCTTAACTATTTACCACCGATTTCTAGGCAAACATATCCTGTAGTATAAGTTTAGTTTTTTAGATTTCCTTTAAATGATTTAGTTTGCGTTAGTTTTTATATTTAAAAACCAAAAACCTTTTTTGATAACTAAGCATCAAATTAGACTTAACCGACGAATCTCTAATTAACCACTCCTTTAGAACGACAACCCGGGAGATCAATACTTACCGCAATACTTAGGTATTTAGGTTCGTATAGGCTTTCCAGTTTTATAATTAATTTTTGGTGACGTAAAATGACTATCAATTTCACTAAATAATTTCCTAAAATAAAGTTTCACATAAAAGGCAAGAAATATTCTAAATATGCGTTTATATTTTAGCCTGATCTTCCAAAAATACATACCATATTTATATTTTCAGATTTTATGTGTTTTATAGGAGTAATTATTTCACTAAATAAAATCCTAAAATATATTGCACATAAAAGCAAGAAAATATCACAAAATATGCGTATTTTAGGTATTTTTACCGTTTTTATGTAACAATAAAGCTATACGATGTGGCTCGTGATGCCACTGTTGGAAATCATTATCTAAATAACCTAATATTACATTAATATTATACGAGCTACGTAGCGGAATTAAACTCATATAGCAAATATAATTAACATAAAACATAAACGGAAAAACGTACCTCTAGCAACCAAGCTAGTGAAGAAATGAGACTTCTTCGAGTACACGCATGTGTGTTAAACATGTGAAACCAAAACCCTTCGAGTTGCTAAAGTAAGAAACCTCTACGTGTATCCACACTACACGTTAACCAATATCACCCGGATGCTAGTTCCATGAACCAACGTACGAAGAATACTACAAGTAATCGAAAACCAAACTCCCTTATAAGGGGTGTTTGTTTTCGTCACCTACAAGGAGAAGAAGAGAAGGATTGGATTGGATTATTATAATGAGCTAGGTAATCCCCTATTTATACTAGGTGGATTAGGGTTTGCCTAAAATACCTTGCTTATGGAAAAAGCGAACTCAAAAACCCAACCTATAAACCCCATGGGCCTATGGCCGGTCAAACCTCAACAACACACCCTTGGTGTTGACTTTTTGACTTTTCTAATTATTATGTATAATTACTTTTAATTACACATTAATTATAAAGCCTTATAGTTAATTATTTGTAAACGAACTAATTAACGACCGTTAGTATTCTATCGTTGGAATATTAATATACATAATAAATATACACTTATATTTATTATATACATCCATCGAGTATTAAATACATATATAATAAATATATGCTTATATTATAATATACATACCAATAGAGTGATATCTAAGTGTATACGTGTGTGACCCCGTAGGCTCACGTATTTCTAGCCGTATAAATATCCTTATGACATGAGCACAAACCAACATCTAGTTCATAGTCATTACAGTTTCTAACTAATCTGTGAGATATACTCCTGTGTTCCCCATTAACACTCATGTGTTTCTCAGTAACACCTAATACTGTAACTAGACAGGTCATAGCATCAACTTACACCTAAAGGGGGTGTAACGGACTTTGAAAAGAACACCTCATGCTTATGTACTTGCACGGCTCGCACTCTTTAACTGGGTCCTCATACTAAGGGTCGCCTAGTGGGCGTAGGTCATAAAACTACTAAGGAATGGTCATCCTATAGTAGTCAATCGTGCGCGCTAGAATTTGGATGCTCACGTACTACCTAGTATACCTAGTAAGAGATGCGAGGGACCTTAAGCATACTACACAAATTATCCGCTAAAATTATCGATTAAACCATAAGATCAAATCATATCAAACGCAAGTTAATTAAACTAATTAAATGCCAAGAACAATAAATATAACACAATTATCAAACATCAACAAATTAAGCATAATCAATTAACCCTTAAGGGATGATTAATTTAAATCAAACTGAATAGTTGAAGAATTATGTACAAAACGTGCTAAAATAATGCCCTTGATCCTCTAGTCGAATGTCATGACAAACCCTGAAGGGGTTTGCCCCTAACCAAAACCTACACTTCGCTCGTCCTCCTCCTGCTTGCCGTCGCACATAAAAACAAAAACCAAATAATTCCCCAATAATGAATTAGTCGGTTTGTATTTATAGCCCTCTGGGAACTTTATGACTTGTCTAAGTTTGTCACATCATCGTTCTTGACGTAATAATTTCAGTCCTTGTGATATTTATTAAACTTCATAGGAATTGCACACATTAGTGTTGGAATTTATCATATTAAACATGTAATATACGAGTAAAACATAGCGGATAAAGATGGATCACGTATAGAATACAATTAATTAACATAAACACAATTAACTACCTTATTTACCTTTTCTTGTTAACATAAACACAGGGGAATATTTTCCTTCTTTACAAGGTACAATAACACATTAGAAATACGTAAGTACTTGTCTTTGCCTTAACACAGTATAACTATAAGAAAGCAAAGAATGATGAGAAGGCAGTGAAGCACGAAGTATCAAGTGGCAAGGAAAATGAGTGATAGACCATGAAAACACCCGATAAAATGGCATTTGATCCTTGTCATACACTGTAATTGTTTTCCAAAGACGGTTTTATAACTTTATAAATATATAAACTCCCACATCTATGTATACATTTAACTATGTATGCCAAATATTAGGTTTGAAAAGTTAACAAACAAACACCAAGCTAAATGGCATAATCAGATGAAATCTACCAAAGTAATTTTCTATGTCCTAAGGATCAACAATAATAAAATATGAATTTATTTTCCATAAAATATGAATGCGATGCTTCAAATGTATAATATGTTGGGTTATTTGGTTTACACGTGTCCCTGATGCTATAACGCGGCGTGTGTGCCTTACTAGTACAGAAGTAATGCAGTTGGTATAATTAAGAAAAAAATTTGCTAGTCCAACAAGTATGCAGTTGGCACGTCCCTATGTACATGCCAGCCACCACAGTCACCATTGATTACAATGATTGATCAATCATATTATTTTAAAAAAAAACATCCTTGGCTTTATTATGTTATTGTTGTTATTGGTCATTTAGTGTTATTGTATTGCTTATGTTAGCTTTATGATTAATTAACTGGCTGGAATATCACATGGAATATCTGTTCTCAATCTTGGCCAGTCAAGAGTTAACAATTCCAACCCTACAGCCACATAACATTCATCGCGCAGATTAACTACATCTACAAGTCAATGGATCAAAACTTTGAGTGACCTTGGGTGGTCTTTAATAACACTATTGAAAAATGTGGTAGCATTTTAAAGATTTTTGTGGATGTTTTTCCCCTTTCAGTATCAAAACTACCATTTTTTATTTTGTACTTGTAATATCACTTACTTTTATTTTGATATTTCAACACCATTGACAATGTTGTTGAGCAGTAAACGTAGTTTAAATAAGCATCGTCCTGATCATAGAGATGTTTTTTGTGTAATCAGTTCTATTTGTGACGTCTACCAACCGCTTTTTTTATCTTATTAGTTAGGAGGTAAACATTTAAACCCCTAAGGCACTTGTTACCTAAAAATCTAATTAGCGGCAATGCAAGATAACACAAACATAACTTGCTGGAAAACAATGTGGATTCCCATACATAATTTGATCTCTTTAAAGGTCTTAATATACATATGTTGTCTTAGGTATGTTCTATAACTAAAGTTTGACATAACAATCACCAAATATAAAGGGCTAATAAGAACCAATAATGGGTCAACCGTATTGAAAGTCCCTAAAGCTCTTCAGAAACCATATATTTCTTTAACTTAATCTAATAAACAAGTGTTTTCAAACCAACCGAAACTTGCCCTGTTTTGACCCGTTTCCCACCTCACTAACAGCCTGTTTTGCCATCTTTACGTTTAATTTAGGAAGTGGTTATTGGCTCTATCTCCACTATGTCGACTTGGCTGTGGACTTATTTTTTGTTGTTAAAATCATCTCAATATTCTTCGTGGCACATTTGAAAAAGCCAATGTATCTTCTTGTTAGCTTCCATAAGTACATAGCAACAACGTATACTATCCAAATCATCTAAGGAACCCTAAAATGAGTTCAAAACATGCACTAGTAAATCCACCCAATGGGTGTTTTTCATACGCGTCACTCATATGATGTTCCTAACGGATTTGGCCTTAGGATTCCCATTTCAATGAATATATTGTCTCTTTCCTAGAGAGCTGCACACTAGGGAAGTCTTTGACTTTCTTAATCTGCTAAGGCTATGGGGGCTAAGGCATGTAAGTAAGCTCTTCTTAAAGTACAAACCACATATATTAGTTTATTTCTAACGATGTATGTCTGGGATAAAAATTCTTGCAATGGTAACTAGTTTTCTGAACATGCTGGAAAAGGATACATGTTTCAGCTACTTAGGGACAAGGGCAATCAAACTTTTATGTATTAGTACTACCGTTACTTAACTTATTCAATAATCTTTTATACTAAATGGTGAAGTCAAAATGATTATATAAAAGCGGGTCAAACGGGACATGGAGTGTATGTTTGATGCATAAGACCTTCAAAATCAACATATCAAAAGATTAAGAAGATAAACTGAAATGATGTAACTTTTAGTAGTAATCATACCTCGCACGCAAACTCTTTATTATACAATATAATTTTTGGACAAAATGCATTTGGGTGAATACAAGCCATTTTGGCTATACCAAAACATTAACCATTTTGACCTCAACCCATTCTAACCCCATTACCCAACTGGTTTGACCTAACACTAAACATAGGTTTCTGTTTTAGTTAAGTCTACCCCCAAGTAGTTTAGGATAAATGTCTATTGATGGACGGCATGTTGCTAGACCAATAGACGGCATGTTTTATAACCATAAATATATAACTTGTTGAACTTCCATTAGTAGATAGCCACAACGTATACTATCCAAATCACTTAAGGAACCATAATTTTTGGTTTAAAACATGCACTAGTTATAATGACTTGGTAGGAATACAACATCATATAGTATGTTAGAATATCAATCATGTTAAATCAATTTCTCCCACCCATGACTCGAATATAGATCATTTACCTTGTATAATCAATTTGTGTTAATTATAGAGCTGACTCCTTCATCTTCTATAGGCTAATTTGCTCATTGATGTATGTCCTTTGCACCAAATTAACACTTTTCCATATTTTGTCTAATGCATGTGATGTTTGGGTCAACACTTAAATCATGGTCTTGCATTGACTTTTCTCTAATTCTTTAATATGATTGGCAGATTCTTGTATGAGCATTAAAATTTGTTCTTGTAGTTCAACCTTCTCATTTTCTAAGTCTTTTTATCCGCCTCAAATTCTTTAATATTATGTTCTTTCACCTTCAACGACTTAAGAAGTTTTGCATTGACCTTATTTAACTCTGTAAGACGTTTTTGTTTTTTTGTCAAATTTCTCTTTAAGAGACTTTGTAACTTCATAGTGCTGTTTAATCCCTTATCTTTTCCAATCTAAAAATAGGAAAATAACAACAACAATATCAAAAATGTGTTTGTCTAGTATTTTTTTAGAAAGGCAACGTCTATTTAAAGAACCAAAAAGGCACAACGAACATACAAGAAATGGCATCCCATCAACTTAACAAGACACTTAATGTTACATGTATCAAAACCACCTTCGGGGGGTCGAGATTGATCAAAATAAGCTAAATATGACATGTTGTTCTAATGACAGAAAGTAGAGAGAGGGTGAAGAGAAATATGTGTTGATTGAAATGAATAATGACTACACATTCTTCCATACCTCCCATGGAGAGTCATGGGGGTATTTATAGCCTTAACATATGCTATCTATCACATTTATACATTATTAGTCCCTGCGTATAGCAGTTGATCTATATCTAGTCCAATTCACGTGTAAGACGCCAACTTTACAAAATAGTAAGGCTAACACTTAAAAAGATGGGACCCAAAAAAAAGAATCAAAACAACACATTATGTGCAACACACCTAACCACAAACTAAGAAATGAAAACAAACATATGATCAGACCATGGGCACTTAAATTACAATATAACATGACATCAATACTGACCCATGGCCTATCAAATAGATAAAGACATAATAACCAGGTAGGATCCTTAAGGACTAGACATCTCACACTCTAACAAACAATTATATGGAGGAAAAGTAGTACACGCACTTGAAGACACTAAATAACACTAATTGAAACTAACTTATTATAACAGAACTTACAGCAACGACACTATAGCACTGACTCTCAATCACAGCATATACCAATGGCTAAAGGATACTCAAATGAAATGAAACACCATTAAATTAAAACAACGAGCATACAAAATCTAAAAGTTGTGCGAAAGTTATACCTCAACACAGCTTATGCCGCTCTCGACATCATCCTCCTCCTTATCCTCATTCTTGACATCAACAATATCTTCTGCCACATAGTCACTCTCAACATCGGCAATATCATCCGCTAAATCCTCCCTCTCGACATCATCCTCCTCTTGGCAAAGCAATGACCGGTAAAACTTACGCACGTGATGCACTAAACTCTAAATCGAGATGCATCATCAACATGCCTCCATCTGAAAACTCCATAGCAAAACGCTCATGCGAATTGAGCACCGATAAATCTTGAGCATATGAAGGGATAAAACCATGAGGAAACATTTTACTGTAATCCGGCTCTTCTTACCAGACCTCATGGCACGATTTAACCTCAACAATACAAAGTGGTCTGGACCATATCATGTTCGATTTAGATGAAAAATCAGACTTGTAGTGTATGCCTTTAACGAGACATGGTGGGTGTAACTTGTACGCCTTTACTTCTAGAAGAAATAATAACGTATTAGTATACATTTCTTCCAAAAGTAAAGGCATACAAGTTAAACCCACCATACCTCGTTAAAGGCATACGCTACAAGTCTGCTTTTTGGTCTAAATCGGACATGATATGGTCCGGACCACTTCGTATTGTTGAGGGTAAATCGTGTCGTGAGATCCAATTAGAAGAGTCAGATTCCAGTAAAACGTTTGCTCATGGTTTTATCCCTTCATATGCTGAAGATTTATCGGTGCTCGATTCGTAGGAGCGTTTTGCTATAGAGTTTTCAAATGGAGGCGTGTTGATGATGCATCTCGGTTTAGAGTTTAGTGCATCAGGCGTGTAAGTTTTACCGGTCACTGCTTTGCCAAGAGGAGGATGATGTTGAGAGGGAGGATTTGGAGGATGATATTGCCGATGTTGAGAGTGACTATGTGGCGGAAGATAATGCTTATGTCGAGAGTGAGGATGGGGAGGAGGATGATGTCGAGAGTGGCATAAGCTTTGTTAAGGTATAATTTTCGCACACCTTTTTAATGTTGTAATGCTCATTATTTTAATTCAATGGTGTTTCATTTCATTTGAGTATCCTTTAGTCATTGGTATATGTTGTGGTTGAGAGTCAGTGCTATAGTGTGGTTGCTGCAACTTCTGTTATAATCAGTAAGTTTCAACAAGTTAGTTAGTGTTATTTAGTGTCTTCAAGTGTGTGCACTACTTTTCCTGCATATAAATGTTTGTTAGAGTGTGAGCTGTCTAGTCCTTAAGGATCCTACCTGGTTGTTGTGTCTTCATCTGTTTGGTAGGCCATGGGTCAGTTTATTGATGTCATGTTATATTGTAATTTAGGTGCCTTTGGTCGGATCATATGTTTGTTTTCTTTTCCTAGTTTGTGGTTAGGTCTGTTGCACATAATGTGCCATTTTAGAGGTCCCATCTTTTTAAGTTTCTTGTTAAGTTTATCGGATGCCATTTCTTGTATGTACATTGTGCCTTTTTTGTTCTCTGAATAAATGTTGCATTTCTAATAAAATTCATTTGAGAAAAAAATACTAGACAAACACCTTTTTGATATTGTTGTTGTTGTTTTCCTATTTTTAGATTGGAAAAGATAAGGGATTTAAACAGGTCTATGAAGTTACAAAGTCTCTTAAAGAGAAATTTGACGACAAAGAAAAACGTCTTACGAGGATAAATAAGGTCAATGAAAAACTTCTTTAGTCGTTGAAGGTGAAAGAAGACAAATAGATAATATTAAAGAACTTGAGGCGGATAAAAAAAGACTTAGAAAATGAGAAGGTTAAACTACAACAACAAATTTTAATGCTCAAACAAGAATCTGCCGCTCATATTAAGGAATTGGAAAAAAGTCAATGCAAGACCATGATTCAAGTGTGGACCCAAACATCACATGAAATAGACAAAACTCGGGAAAGTGTTGACTCGGTACAAAGGACATACATCAATGAGCAAATTAGCGTGTGAAAGACAAAGGAGTCAACTCTATAATTAACACAAATTGATTATACAAGGTAAATGATGTATATTTGAGTCATGGGTGGGCTAAATTAATTTAACAAGATTAATATTCTAACCTGCTATATGATATTTTATTCCTACCAAGTCGTTATAACTAGTGCACGTTTTAAACTAAACTTTATGGTTCCTTAAGTGATTTAGATAGTATACGTTATGGCTATCTACTAATGGAAGTTTAGCAAGTGATATATTTATGGTTATAGAACACGCCGTCTGTTGGTCTAGCAACATGTCGTCCGTCAATAGACATTTATCCTAAGTTTAGTGGTGGGTCAAACTAGTTGGGTAATGGGGTTAGAATGGGTTGGGGTCAAAACGGTTAATGTTTTGGTATAGCCAAAATGGCTTGTATCCACCCAAATGCATTTTGTCCAAAAAGTATATAGTATAATAAATATTTTGTGTGCGCGATATGATTACTAAAAGTTACATCATTTCAGTTTATCTTCTTAATCTTTTAATATGTTGATTTTGAAGGTCTTATGCATCAAACATACACTCCATGTCCCGTTTAACCCGCTTTTATATAATCATTTTTACTCTACCATTTAGTATAAAAGATTAATGAATAGGTTAAGTAGCGGTATTACTAATACATAGAAGTTTGTTGCCCTTATCCCTAAGTAGCTGAAAGATGAATCCTTCTCCAGCCTATTTAGAAAACTAGTTGTTGTTGCAAGAATTTTTATCCCAAACATACACCGTTAGATAAACTAATATATATGGTTTTTAATTTAAGAAGAGCTTACTTACACGCCTTAACCCCATAGCCTTAGCAGATTAAGAAAGTTAAAGACTTCCCTAGCGTGCAGCTCTCCAAGAAAGAGTTAATATATTGATTAAAATGGGAGCCCCAAGGCCATTCTGTTGGGAACATCATATGAGTGACGCGTATGAAAAACACCAATTGGGTGGATTTACTATTGCGTGTTTTAAACTTATTTTAGGGTTCCTTAAATGATTTGGATAGTATACGTTGTTGCTATGTAATTATGGAAGTTAACAAGAAGATACATTGGCTTTTTCAAATCTGCCACGAAGAATGTTACGATGATTTCGGTAACAAAAATAAGTCCACAGCCAAGTCGACATAGTGGAGATGGAGCTTGTAGCCACTTCCTCGAAAGCTAACTTAAAGGCGATCCATGCTAACTAAATTAAACTTAAAGATGTAAAAACAGGGTGTTAGTGAGGTGGGAAACGCGTCAAAACAGGGCAGGGTTTGGTTGGTTGGAAAACACTTGTTATTTAGATTAAGTTAGAAAAATATATTGTTTCAAAAGTGCTTTTGGGGACTTTAAATACGGTTGACACATTATTGGTTTTTCTTAGCCCTTTGTATTTGGTGATTGTTCTGTCAGACTTTAGTTATAGAACATAGCTAAGACGACATATGTATATTAAGACCTTTGACGAGATCAAATTATGTTTGGGAATCCACATTGTTTTCAGGAAAGTTATGTTTGTGTTATATTGCATTGCCGCTAATTAGCTTTTTAGTTAACAAGTGCCGTAAGGGTTTACAAGTTCACTTGCTAACTAATATGATAAAAAAAAGCATTTGGTAGACGTCACAAAAAGAACTGATTACGCATAAAACAACTCAATGATCAGAACTATGCTTATTTAACTACTTTTACTGCTCAACATCATTGTCAATGGTGTCTTAAATATCAAACTAAAAGTAGGCGATTACAAGTACAAAATAAAAAATGGTAGTTTTGATCAAGGTTGCAAAAATCGTGAATCGTTGGCTGGGCGATCGACCACCTTGTAGCTTGTAATCGGTCTAGGCTGGATTAAACGGCGATTATTCGAATTGACATTTCTGGCAAAATTTGGGTATTTTTGGCAAGTTTTGTGTATTTCCGGCGAGTTTTAAGTATTATTGGCAAGATTGTTTTTTTCTAAAAAACAACTTGTAATAGATTTAAACAGTTACTATAAGTGATCAAAACAACTTTACGATGAGTTTTAGGTACTTCCGGTAAGATTAGAAGGTTTCCGGCAAGTTTGACCACCGTTGACGTATTTGTTTGACCAAGTTACATAAATTGGTAAGGTCGGTGGCCTTGTAGCGCATAGCAGGCGATTAATCAGCCTTGTATACCTTTTTTTGCAACACTGGTTTTGATATTGAAAGGGGAAAAACATCCACAAAAATCTTTAAAATGTTACCACGCTTTTCAATAGTGTTATTAAAGACCACCCAAGGTCACTCAAAGTTTCGATCCATTAACTCGTAGATGAATTTAACGAGGTGCGTAACCCGCACGTTGCTGCGGAGCGCGCAGGACTATTTTCGCAATGGATCGATAACTTCAATTATTATTTGTTAGTCGTTGGGACTCACCTTGAAACGAACCAATAACCTCAAAGACTATTTTTGTAAATATTTTAAATATATATATTAAACTTCAACATTTTTTATAAAATCATGCGCTTGTTAGAAGCATTGCATTATTAGGCTCGTTTTGTTCGCAATTCAACGCTCTTGTCGGTGACATTTTTTTTCCGAATAAATCGATAGATATGCGTTCAATATTTGATTAATAAAGTTTATTATATAAAAAAATCGTAAATAGGTAAAAGTTGTAGGCCGGTTTTGTAACTATTAGCAAGAGGGTGCGTTTTGTAAATTTTAAAAAAATTGTAAGACTAGTGATTCACCTATTCAGGGGGTCAGGATTGATCAAAAAACAAAAATGAAGCATGATGTTTTCTAGTGAGAGAAAGTAGAGAGAGGGTGGATGAAAAGATGTAATATTAGCTTGTGAATTAGAAAGAGTTACAAATGATTTCACCAACACCCCTCGTGAAGAGCCATGAGGGGTATTTATACTATAAACAAAAGCAAACTATTCCTAGTTTACATAAATGACCCCTGCGTGATACGCAATGTCCAAGACTAGTCTAATTCACGTGTAAGACACCAGCTTTACTAAAAAGTGAGGCTAACAATCCCCCTCCAAGATGGTGTCACACGTAAATTGGTTACAATGTTCCCTACAAGCATAAATAAAGTAAAATGATAAGAATGAAGTCTAATATTCCTTGAGATCGTCTTTAATGACCTTGATCTGCTTGAATACTCTAGCTTAATTTCTTTAGTTTGTAGACAAACATACTGCTGAGGATGACATAGAAGTTTTCTCTACCGAAAATCATGGTCTTGATTGGATTTCTACACATAACTTCCTGACACGTCTTCAAAAACTTTCTTCATACGCTTCTGGTCATCTTGAAGTTTCTGAATTAGCTGCATGTCTTGAAAAAGCTTCATTTTCTTGCACTTCTGGTCATGTCGAAGTTTTTTGAATCTACTTCTCATTTGTCATCTCAACTCCCTCCCAAACATACACCCTAAGGCTGATCAGAATTAATGCACTAGTCTTCTTAAAGACCTCCTTTCTCATTTAGGGTATTCTGTGGGAAGGGATGATATCATCAACATCGTCTCACTTAGGAAGCATCCCCAGCTTTGTTGAATTCAGCCCAAAATACCCGAAGTACACACTTTATCCCTTTTAACTAAGTCGAAACCGTAGCACCAAAATCAATTAAGATCTGGAAATGCATTTTTTTCTCCCTCCAAGAAACTGCTGATGTGAATTGCTACACCAAAGTCAACTAAGTCCCGAGTGTAAGCAATTTATCCCTCTTTGCAGTCAAAATGGTAACATCAAAACGGTAACATAAAAGTCAACTAAGTACCGGATGTACACATTTCTCCCTCCAGGATGATGACTAGCTGATGAATCATCCTACACATATGTACATCGTAAATCAACTAGAACTGCTTACTTAGCTTCACATACCCGTGACTGCATAAGCAATACTTTGTGAGAAGATGTCAGAAAGTACTCTCTTTACAAATCACTTTTGATCAACCCGATCTAAGTCACCTTATCTATTCTGTCGGCTAATACAGATGACCAGTGAGGGAGACAAACCGATATAACGAACTCGAGAATGAAGCACAATCCCTAACTAGTGACTTAATCTCGTACTATCCGTGTGATGAAGAATGATGCAGAGGCAAATCTCTAAGTACCATATACCCGCTCCAAGGTATACAAAAAATACAACACCTCTTGAAATCTCCTCAACTACGTGAGACACTGAGTGCTACAATGTAACTCCTTAAAGTGATAGTTATTTTGTGGGTATAGAGAGAAAGAATCACAAAAGCAACTAGATATCCAAGTCTTTATCACAAACCGTATATGCCCGAACAAGTCATCTTTGTTGAGGAGGTAGAAAGAACCGAAGACAAAATAAGTACACTCCCCGTGAAATACTACTTCAATCCCAAATAAGTAACATCGTACAAAAACCCCATAGTCATTAGATTCAATACTAGCCATTATGAATGAAGGTAAATTTTGATAAGGATTGTTTTTAGTGTAATGTATTGTGTTTGTTGTGTTGTTGTTCGTGATTTTGATGTAATGATCGTTAACGGATATTGGGCACAAAAAATATAACATAAGCCCGGCTCGTCTAAGTAATAAAACCCGATCAATTATATTTTACCTGATAAGATAATGTTTTAAAACCCGGCTCAATCCGTTAACCCGAGCTCAAAGTAGATAAACTATAATTATTTTCGGCCCAATATCATAACTCAACCCAAAATAAAATAATCCAATCCAAATCCAGCACAAAAGAAACCCTCGGCCCATGTATGTATTGAATTCAGCTCATGTTATAATTACCATAACCAGCCCAGCCCAGCACACACTTATACTCGGCCCACGATTTAATTACTATAATCTGGCCCAACAAATTGAATGAAATGCCACCCCAACATAACTATTGCAACACAGGGCCTAGAAAAAATATCCAGTATCACTTCCTTATAATTAGGGATAGCAAACCCTAGTTTCAGTTGTTAACCCTTATCCAACACGTAGTCAAAAAATAATCTCTGCCAACCCTATCTCTCTAAGTGACGATCAAAATACTTCCACCCCTAAACCCATATCTCAAATCACAAACATCACTCCTCCATCATCTCCTTTGTATCTCATATCTAACACCAAACAACCACCCCTTTTCGATTCCAGTTAATATGAACCGAACCAAGGACCTTTGTGTCTTCAATGGATTATACGAAGCATGCAAGAACACGACATCAAGATCATTTGGAGGGTCTCGGGTAGGTCCACTTATGTTGTGTTTGTTTTGAGTGTCAAACGAAACAAAGAAAGATGATAACATATTTGTTATTGTTCTTACTTTATTTTCGGATACAAAAGAAAATGCTTTGCATTTTATAGATCCATGATGAATTCATCTTTTCGTGTAAGTGATATGATATTTCCGAGCAACACGAAAAAAGGAGAACTGAGATCTTGTAATTTATCATTTCGTTTCGAGTCAATGTTGATTGTTGTTTGGAGATGAGGTTGTTGTATAATGAGATGAGACGATGGGATAGGAATAGATTTTGTTGGATTTGTGTTGAGGTATGATGATTGTGACGAAGGATTTTTAGGTTTAGATTTGGTTGGATTTATTGGCTGTGTTGATGTCGTTTGGTTATTGTGGCTTTGTTTTGAGTCTGTCTGAATTGGTCTACCCTTTTCTTTTCATTTGGACCATGACTCGGTAATAAATAACTCACTGAGTTGACCCGGTCAACTTGGTAAATACTGAGTTGACTCGGTTTGGGTTGTGTATAAATCTCCCTCATTGGCATATCACCGTCTTAGGCGGATGTATAAATCGCCGTCTTAGGCAGATGTATGAATCGCTGTCGTTGGCAGATGTATAAATCGTCCTCGTTCCCAGATGTATAAATCACCAGAATAAGGACGAAATGTACTATGTACTTTTTGCAAAATTTTTGGATCTGTGATTTTTCTAGACTTCTTTTTGCCTTATTCAAACCAGAACGAAAATAAGCTTCAAGAAGCTGTTAACAACCCAATAAGCTTGGAAAAAACATATAAGCACCCAAAAAAGCTTATCATGAAACTTGAAATAAGCAGATTATCATGAAAATAAGCCATTTGATAAGCCCAATCCATCTTTTGATATGCAATAAAAGAGATGAAACACTAGAAGAAAATGGACTTTTATCAAAAATACACCCAAACAAGAACGAATAAGCTCGAAATAAGCCAGAAATAAGCTTTAAAGTAACCACCAAAAACACCAAACAACACACAAGAACTTATGCCGTGGCTTTTTGGACCAAAATCATCCCACGAAATAAGCTTAAATAAGCTGTTAAAACATGGAACAACAAACACAAATACAAAACAGCCCCGGTTAACTCTTGATACCACTTGTAAGACTGGTGGTTCACCTATTTGGGGGGTCGGGATTGATCAAAGAAACAAAGATGAAGCATGATGTTTTCTAGTGAGAGAAAGTAAAGAGAGGATGGATGAAAAGATGTAATATTAGCTTGTGAATTAGAAAGAGTTACAAATGATTTCACCAACACCCTTCATGGAGAGCCATGACGGGTATTTATACTAGAAACAAAAGCAAACTATTCCTAGTTTACATAAATGGCCCCTGCGTGATACGCAGTGTCAAAGACTAGTCCAATTCACGTGTAAGACAACAACTTCACTAAAAAGTGAGACTAACAAAAATATATATATTAAACCTCAACATTATTTATAAAATCGTGCGCATGTCACAAGCATTACAATATTGGGCTCGTTTTGTTCGCAATTCGACGATCTTTTCAATGACATTTTTCCCGAATGAATCGATAGCTATGCGTTTCATATTTGATAAATAAAGTTTGTATATAAAAAAGTCGTAAATAGATAAAAGCTGAAGGTCGATTTTGTAAAAAAAATATTTCATCGTTAATCGTGAGATTTTTTTTTTAATGCTTTCTACTGTTCACATGAAAGTTTCTAATGTTTAATATGTATTATATAATCTGCGCAATGAATGTTGTGTGGTTGCAGGGATAGAATTGTTAACTCTTGACCGGCTAAGATTGAGAACAGATATTCCATGTGATATTTCAGCCCGTTAATTAATCATAAAGTTAACATAAGCAATACAATAACACTAAATGACCAATAACAACAATAACATAATAAAGGCAAGGATATTTTTTTAACAAAAATATTATGACTGATGAATCACTGTAATCAATGGTGACTGATTGCAGTTTAGATACACAATAAAATACAATATAAAATATAATATTCAAAAGAGCAATTAATAAAATTATCAAGTTACCCTCGATAAAATTCACTTTTAAAAATATATATAATATAAAATATAATACGTATATTTAACCGGGTAAATATGATCACCCGGGTCGTTTCCCCAACGACTAGTGAAATTGAAACCTCGTTTAAGCTTGGATTCTGATTTGAATGAAGCAAAGATATTTTTGATAATCTATATCTATTTTCTATGATAATCAATATCTAATAAATAAAAAGCAACATAAAATTGAACAATTAAAGGCAATTAAACAATTAAACAAATACGGGAAACAAATAAAACACGACGATATAAGCAAATAGACTAAATAAAAACCTAAGATTTGCAAACTACTTTCAACACCTTATTAGGAAAAAATGAAAATTATTAAGAAAAAATAAAAATATTTTTTAGAATATTTTTGAATTTTATTTATCAATTAAAAATCTATTTAATTCTAATTTAAAAGCCTAAAAATAAATAAAATTATAAATAATTGAAAATATATTTTTTCCTGAGTAAAATAAGTAAAAAGCAATTTACTTAGAAAAAAGAACATACAATTTATGCATTTTTTTTTTTTTTTTTTCTTAGATTAAAGTGATATGATTTTTCTAAAATTAAAAAACTAATTAAAACTTTAAAAGTAATAAAAATATTAAAAATATAATCCTAAAAATTTTATAAAAATTAAACTAAAAATAAAGAAAATATCAAGAAATTTAATAAAAATAAAAGGCCCTAATTTTTACACATTTTATTTAAACCTTAAGTTAAACAAAATTATAAGCTAAACCCTAATTACTTAAATTCTTAAACTAATTAAACGAACTATTTAACTAACTAGGGACTAACTATGAAATCCCTAAAGACTAACTGAGAAATTGACTAACTAACGGAGGGACTAACCTAGAAACTTGAAAATTACAAAAACAGCCCCTGAAGCCTAGCCCGTTTACACCCCTAAGTCCATTAAGCACTTAAATTTTAAAAAGTGCTTAAAATGAAAAACTTAAAAGGGTAAAGTTGGAGAATAAGCCGGCAAGAACAACTTTAACAAAAGCTATATGAGCTTAAAACCACTAATAAGCTCTTAAAGAGCTTATCTTTAAGCTGATTACAGAAACAAGGGCTTTCCCTTTATTTTTACTAATTAAGCTATAAAAAGCTCAAAATAAGATCAAAATGAAAAAAGAAAGATGTTCTAAACAGCTTATGAGTTGCTTAAACTAAATGAGAAAAGAAAATAGAGATTAGAGTACTAGACTATAGCTGAAAATGAAGGACAAGGTAGCAAACTCAGAAAACAAAGAAATAAGCACAAAAACCAATTAAGCTCAAAAGCTCAATAAGCAATACTGGACTAAGAGCTTCTGAGGACTTATGCAACTACTAATAAACTATCTATTTAAGCTATAAAAGCAAATTCCTTAAGCTAAATTTAACAATTTAAGAAACTACTTAATTACCTACTGTTTTTGGATTTTTGGCTGTTTAAGCTGTTTTTTTAAGCAAAAATTAAGCTAGCAAATGAAGTTGGAAATGGAAAATAAGCAGTGACTAATCCTAAGTTATATGAAAACTAAAACAATCCTAAATCTAAGCTTCTAATTCCTATTTTATCTATCCTAAAATGAAGCTTAAAGATCAGCAGTACTAACTGATGTTAGTACCGCTGGTGCAATTGGCACAAACAAAGACCAATAGTGCAGGCAGCCTAGTGAGGTTATACCTGCACTAAACACTCTTGTTGAGTGTGTATAAGCACAAAACAAGCAAGAACCAAGCCTTAGATGGCTTGGTTCAAATTTTATCAAGCAAAAATAAAAGGTAAAAATACCCTGGTGCTGGCATACCCAACTTAAACCATAACTTTTTATAAAATCAAACTAACTTCCAAAAACTAAATTACTACTAATCTAAACTGATAACAAAACTAATCCACACAAATTGCACAAGTCATTTTGATTTTTGATGGTCAAAAAGGCTTAAACCAAACACCCCTTAACTGACTTTGACAGAATTGATTAGCTTAAGATTTTGGGAAGTATTTAACAAAACCTAAATACCAGATGATAATGGACTTATAACAAGTTTAAACAACATAATCTAATAACTGAATTAAGCTAGAATGAAAGATCTAAGATTATGCTAACTAATATTTTTGGTTTTTTATGGATTTTTTTTACAGAAATTAAAATATAGAGTTCTAAAATGCTTAAAACTAAAACAGATTAATTACTTAAACTAATAAGCACTAAGAGAATAAAATAAGCACAATTAAGCACTAAATAAGCAGATTTAGACAAGTAGTAAACAACTTAAGCAATATTGAGACTAGGAATTAAAGGACAAAAGGAAATTAAATGAAAACTAACCCTCAGCTTCAGCTAAACAGAAGCTTAAATACAATCAAACAGCTACAAGCTCTAGCTTATCCATATGGATAAGCTAGTAAAAGTCCTTGGGAGTTCATCCATTGCTAACTCCCCTTCCTTAAGCTTAAATCCAATAAAGTCCAAGGTAAATGTAAGTTAAACTGTTTTAAGGTTTAGATAGGATTATTTCTGAATTGATTAAGCTCTATTTCAGCTTATAGACTGAAAGAGCTTATTATGAGCTTATTGAGAAAATTTGGCTATTTAAGAGATCTTTTGAATAAAGAGAAAAGAGAACTTATAACTAAATTAAACTAAATTTCATTAATTAAAACTGAATTACATTCCTTAAAGAGAAATTACAACTGAATTTAAAAATTACATTAAGCTTAGAAAAGACTATAATAGGCTAAAAAGTAGAAAAGGAAAAAACTTAAAATCCTACTGCCGTGTGTGTGAGGAATGAGGGCCTTTTTATAGGCTGTAGAGAAGCTTCTAGGTTGTGCCTTGCTGTCCAAACCACTTCTAATCATTGCCGTCCAATCATCCAATCATTTGTGCTTGAATCTCATCCGTTTGATCAAATTGTGGACACTTGAGGATTGCCAGCATGTCATTCCAATGGGGAGTCACTGTGCTAGTTGTGTGAGTGGTTTAGCACAAAATCCCACCACTAAGTGTGCTTTCCTATGGCTAACGTGGCCTAGAGCTTGAGTGAGGTTAAGTAATTCCTTGATAAAGACTGATTTGACCCTTCATTTGTGTTAAGGAGCTCTTGAATTGACTATCGCACCCTTTGATTTGGATTTGCCCTCTAATTTAACCATGGGTAAAGATGGAGACGATGATGAATAGTGTTTGGGTCTTGGTTTAAATGGATCCGGATAAGGCCCATTTATGGTTAGGGATCATTTTTGGACTTTTCTGAAAATTCTTTCTTAACTGAATTCGTTTTAAGACTTGTTGGCAGACGGACAGAGCACTAGACCTCCTCTCTTTGTTTGTTCTCCTTTTTCTCCTAGTTAGAACATAAGTTTTGGACATTTGCCAAAACTGGCCTTTTGGTTTAGTATAAGGTGGAAAAAGGTTTAGGAAATGGTATTAAGGACTATTTGAGGACTTTTCCCTGAACAGTTGAGGGTGTTGTTATGAAACATTTTGGTTATCTGTTGACTTTTGTTGGACCAAAGATTGATTGGAGAGTTGACTGTAATTTGACTTTTTCTGCTTTGGCTTCCGCTTTGGCACTCTTCAATAAACTTCCGTTCTCGTGTCCGTGCTTGCTTGATTTTGACGGTTTTCTTGTGATTTCTGATATATCCATACCTGCACACACAAAACACAAATACAAGCACATTTTTGCCATTTTTGGTCTGTTTTGGGCTTAATTGGGTTATTTTAGGTACAAACGGATATGTGTATTTTATACTTATCAGCTACCGTCAGGAATTCCTTCAAGTATATGTTAGTAATAAACAAACGAAAGTGTCTTTGTTCACTTTCGTTGAATAAGGTTGCAAGAACCACGGTTCCCCGTTAATCATTATAAATACTGCCTGTGATCAGGTAGAATTCCGAAGAATCT
>BQNB010001271.1:0-68742 GCA_026074375.1 Tanacetum coccineum
TTGAGGTGTAGCTTGATAATTCTGGTTACCTTGTTTGAAATTATTTCCTCGGTTTTGGTTAAACCCTTGATTTTGCACATTCAGTTGAGAAAAACCGGGTGGTCAAAACTGATTAGCTATACTCTGGGGACGATAACCGGTATTTCCCTAATTGTAGTTCACTGCGGCTGCTGAAACATATCCTTGAATATTGTCTTGATAGCCCGAAAAAGTATTGCCATCAGTGGCAGGACACTGTCGGTAAGAATGTGCACCGCCACAAGTAACACAAGATTCCTCAACAGCTTTAACGAAAGCTAGATCTGGGGTTACTTGATGTTGTTTAAACATCACGGTCATGGCACTAGTTACGACACTGGCTATATCTGAAGAATCAACATTAGTTGCTTTCACTTGAGAAACAATCGGTTTGTTTCTTGAATTACGAACTTTTGATTTGTTTTCAATAATTTTCAACACATCTTGTGCACTTCTTTCCAAAAGATTGCCACCGGCGGCAGAATTCAAAGAATCTTGATCGGATGGGTTTAAACCATTGTAGAAGGTATCGAGTTGATGCAATTCGGTAAAACCGTGATGTGGGCATGCTCGAAGGAGATCCTTGAAATGGTCCCATGCCTCATAAAATGATTCCTCAAAACGTTGTTGAAAATTTGAAATTTCATTCCGAAGATTTGTTGTTTTAGAGGGAGGAAAGAAATGGTTAATAAACTTGGAAACAAGATCGTCCCAAGTGAGAATAGAACGAGGAGGTTCTTTGTCGAGCCAAATCCGTGCTGGACCATCGATAGAAAATGGAAAAAGCATAAGCTTAATCGATGACTCAGGCACATCTTTATACTTCAACGTAGAAGTAATCTTGTTAAAATATCGAATGTGAGCATGAGGGTCTTCTTTTTCAAAACCGAAGAATTGTTTTGAAGTTACAAGATTGGTTAAACTATGCTTGAGCTTGAAATGCTCAGCGGGAATGGGTGGTACAACGATTGCGTCCGCATAACCCTCGGTGGGTGCACGGAGTCGTTCCGCCATAGTACGTTGATCGGCCATCGTTACTACGGGAATTTCTTCAAGAACGAACGGTTCAACTCTTTGATTTGAACGTCTACGATTACGACATCTCAGATTTGTAGAATTAGGATTCGTAGAAGGTTCACCAATGAATTTAGAAGAAGAGCGAGTTTGCATACACTAAAAACAAAATAAAAAGAAAAATATTTTTTTAAATTACGTACAAGAGAGCGAAAGGAATTAGCACGCCGAAGCTATTTAAAAGCGTTCTTCCTTTTTTGGCGATGTTCCTTAGATCAAGCCCTCCTTATACCCTCCTTATAGTTTGTAATTCAAAGGTGAGCCGATTATAACGATTAACAACACGATTGTTTTGTTGGTTTTTTAATTTTTTTGGAACTTTCAATACTTTAGGAAAAGTATTGTTGGTATTTTTAATTTTTATAATATGAAAAATATTCACAAACAGAAAATTATAACTTTACGAGGAAGGGTCTTCAAAAACTAATCTTCAAACGTAAAACGATTATCGCACATACCTCCCCGGCAGCGGCGCCAAAAATTGATTCCACCCTTTATGTATATATAAATATAATAAATATATATAAATATATAATAAGGATAAAGTATCAATGATAAGAAGGGCAAGGGTTTTTAAAAGACTTTCCACTTTTTTCCAAAGTTAAATCCTTAAAAAACCTACCCGGATCATTTCCCAACGAGGCGTGAATTGAGAATCGGGTTTACCTTCGTGATCGCGTGATTGAATGGTGAATGATTGATTTGAATTCTATTTCTATGATTAAAAAGCAAAAAAACAACTAAAAGCAACAATCAATTAAGGCAATTAAAAAAACTAGGGATTAAAATGATAACGGGAATCCTAAAAACGCGATTTAAAAACCTAAATTATCACAAATTTAAACCCTAAAATGATTTTTTAAGTTTTCCTAATCCTAAATGACTAAATCATAAGAAAAATTAAAGAAAATCCTAAAACGAGAGCTTTTAAAGTTAAAAAACGAAGAAAACGAGAACGGGATCAAATCCCGTTCTTTAAAAAATAAAATTCTAAAATTTTATCCCTACGAATGAAAATCTAATTTTCCTAAGTCTTAAATGATTAAAGAAAATTTAAAAAAAAGAATTATATTTTTTGACTTTTTAATAATTTTTATGAATTAAAAACAGTTTTAAAAAAGAAAAAATTAATTAAAAATAGTAAACAATCTAGGAAAAATCTAAAAAATTACTGAAAAGTGGCTTGGACAGTGCTGAATTCAAGAAAAATAAAATGGGTTTCCCAGCTTATCAAAATAAGCTGGAAATAAGCAAAAAGGGCTGATAGCTTATTGGGCCTAAAAGAGTATAAGAATAAAATGGGGAGAAGTAAGACCAGATGGCCCTACTGGTGCTGGTGGTTAGTGTGTGTGTGTGGTGGGACGTGTATGTGTGAAAGGGGAGGTCATAAGGTCGAATCCTTATGGCTTCCCTTTTGAAAAAACTTTTTTTTTATTTTCTTTTTTTGGAACTTGTAAAACACAACAAAATAAGCAAGTTTAAAAAAAAGTAACTTTTTACAAAAACTTAAAAATAAGCTGGTATAAGCACTTGAAAAACTTGACAGATTGGTTTTTTACACTAAGTAACTTTAAACTTAAACTGTTTGGTATTTTTGGTTACAATAAGCAAATGAAAAAGAAAAATAAGCTACCACAGATAGTAAACTACTCCTAATAAGCAAATTTAAACAAAATAAGCAAATGAAACAAGTAGAAAAGCAAAAAAATCAAATAAGCAAAAAGGGCTAAAACAGTTGGTTAAAACAGCCAAGGGGGCACTTTTGGGCTTAAATTTAAGCCCTAAGATGGAACCTTATGGCTATACAGCTTATATGCCCTTAAAGCTTATCCAACTAGCTACAATAATCAACAATAGGAAAAGAGTTTGAAACTTAAATAAGCTACTAAAAAGCTTGATGAAAATGGGGATCACACTCACTACATGCTGACTTTTTTAAATTTTGATAAGACAAAAGGCTAATATGCAGGCCTAATTTTAACTATCTAAAATAAGTTAAAATTGAAAAATAAGCTGAAACATATTGACTAAGGACTACAAGCTACTTGTGCAAGAAATATCAAAATCTAAAACTATTTCTAACTATTCTAAATTTACTAATGAAAAATGGTATTTGAGCTTTGAAAATGGACTTGACAGGTTTTAGTACTAATGCACAAGTGACCAAGGACTCTACACCAACAATAATCCTACTGCACTTGACACTGAAATGAACCACAAACAAGACTCACAACAACTTTTTGAACACAATTCCAATAAAAATAGTTTGAAAAGCTTTCAGACCCACAGTTTTAAAAGACTCTTATGAGATACCTTAAAACTTGTTCTTAGACCTTAAAAACTTTTGAAAACAACTTTCAACAACTTAAAATGGCTTGCCAAAGTTGGCAAATTGACCCAAAATAGTTTTTCACAAGTTTTGACCCACTTTGGTCTCTAAACCAAACACCCCTTTTAAGTGTCAAAAACCTTATTCAACACTGATTTTTGGTGATTTAAGCAAAGATTTAAGCTAAGTACTTTAAAGACAGGTTGTAAGAAAGAAAAGTTAAGCAAAGATAAGCAAATTTCAACAGACAATAAGCACTTGATATAATCAACAAGAATGAGCAGTTTAAAGGCACTTATAAGACAATTTTAAAGAAAAAAAATTTAACTACAAGACATATAAGCAATAAACAAAGTCAAATAAGCATAAAGAACATAAATAAGCAATAAAAAGCAGGAAATAAGCAATAATAAGCAGATGAACAGTAAATAAGCAAAAAATTAGAAAAAATAAGAAAATGGAAACTCACAAGTGTCCAAGCTTTTGTCAAGAGAATAAGCACTCAAAACCAATTGCTTTTCTTGACAGATTCTTTTTTGATTTTTAAAGACAGAATTGAAATCAAGCTTTTATATAAGCCTTGAATGAATCCAAAAGCTTATATCAGAGATTAATGACTGAATTTAAAATACAAGGTGAGTAAATGACAATATTTAAAGAAAAACCTTAAAATTTCATTAACTAATTTTTTTTTACAATGCAAGTATTTAAATGACAAGTGTTAGCCTCAATTTTATTGAGTCAATAAAGGAAGCTCGTTCCTGTGTTCAAGACCTCACTTCGGGGGAGATTGTTAGCCTCAATTTATTGAGTCGAACAAGGAAGCTCGGTCACTCTACGATGGAGCTTCGGTCTTTAATTAGTTAATGTTGTAACAGGATAATATCGGGAATCGGGCTCGATAGTTAATCTAATATTGTATATGTTTCGGGTTTAATCCCAAGCAAAACCCGAGCCCGGGTCCTAGTTAAATATCCCACGCGTTGTAGGGATATATATATAGATATTTTCTATTTGAAAATATCTAATTCTCATAATATCTTTTTTTCTAAATCTAAAAATATTTTTCTCTCTCAACTCTCTCTCTTCTCTCTCTCTTTTCGATTCTCTCTCTCTCTAGTTTCTTGCTTTGAATCGTGGTTCGGGTTATGAAGTGAAGTAAATCGGGAACCTACAATTGGTATCACCTTACTCTCAAAGAAAGAAGTTGTGAATGGCTTACCTAAGTTGAAATATGTCAATGATCAACTTTGTTCGTCTTGTGAAATGAGTAAAGCAAAAAGAAGCTCATTTAAGTCAAAAGCTATTCCAAGTTCCAAAGGAAGGCTGAATTTACTTCACGTGGACTTGTGTGGTCCAATGCGCGTTGCAAGTATAAATGGGAAGAAGTATATTCTGGTGATTGTTGATGACTATTCAAGATACACTTGGACTCTTTTTCTACGATCCAAGCAATCCTAAGGATGAAACACCTGAGTTCTCAAAAAGACTTCTTCGATGATTCACGCAATCTTCAAGCTCATAGTTATTTTCTGTACGTACTGGACAGAGGCACGGAATTCTTGAACAAGAACTACATGCCTAATTTCAAAGAAGAAGCATTGAACATCAAACTTTCCTCTCCGCAGTCACCTGAACAGAAACGGCGTTGGATCGAACAGACGGAACCGTTACTCTGGTTGTGGCTGCTCGAACGATGCTTTCAGCTTCTAAGCTTTCATTTTCATTTTTGGGCTGAAAGCTAGTTGCCTAACCGCATGCTATATCTGAACAGATCATTCATCAATATCACTATGGATAAGACGGCTTTTCATATATCCAATGACAGAAATACCTTCATAAAACATCTTCAACATTTGGTTGGTTTGTTACATATCTTGAGATGGGATAAATCTGGACTAGATGAAAGAAAAGGGGGATCCATGTGTCATGGTGGGTATATTCTACTCAGTCGAAGGATATCGGTTTACAACAAGAGAACACGCTCTAATAGTTGAGTCCATTCATATCAAAGTTTGATGAAATCAAAAGAAATGATGTCTGTTCACAACAGTTCAGACCTCCACCACAAACACAGAGATGTCTGTTGAAAATTGTCTCTTCAGGGGCCTCGTTCCTCAAGGACAAAAGGCGTCAGATTATGACAATCTACTGAACCCCGTGCCCCAAGACAAAATGTTGTTCCTCCAGCAGAAAAGACAGATTTCAGTCACATCAAGGGGTTAGCATTTCTCTTTTGTCCTTTACTTGCTCAGAATATTACAATCCAACAGACGTTCTCGCTAAGAAAACAAAATTGTCAAGCACCGATGCATCATTTCATGGAACCTGAATTTATCAATCTTTTTTTACACGGGTACAAGTAAATTGTGAGGTCTTCCTCACGCAACATTGATAATACCTGATGTGCATTCATTTAAACCACAAAGTCATTATTACCGATGGCCAGAGATCATCCATTACGAACAAGTTCGTGGAGATCTCAACCTCATGCCAGTTCAAACAAAGACGAAAGCTTGTCACAGATCCTGAAAATGTGATGTTCGGTCATGGTGGAGTATTGTTGAACGAAGAAACATTAAAGGAGCAATGGCTGATTCTGCTATGGATCGAAGCAATGCAGGATGAACTTATCCAGTTCGACAGACTAAAAGTCTGTGGAATCTAGTCGACAAACCATTTGGCAAGATGATTATAAAGCTAAAGTGGTTATGGAAGAACAAGAAGGATGAAGATCAGACTGTAATTCGCAAACAAGCACGACTTGTTGCTAAAGTTATGCTCTGGAAGAGGGTCATGATTTTGAAGAAAATCAATTTGCTATAGTTGCTCGCTTGGCAAATAGCAGTTCGGATTTTCGTTCCTACGTGGGCACACAAAGTCTTTTCCAATCTATCAGATGGACGTGAAAACAACATTTCTAAATGGTCCACTGAAGGAGGAGGTTTATGTTGCTCAGCCAGAAGGCTTCGTTGATCCAGATCATCCAGAAAAAGTCTACCTTCTAAGGAAAGCTTTGTATGGATTTTTTTTTTTTTTAAAAAAAAAAAACACAAAAAAAATAAAAAAAAAAAAAAAAAAAAAAAAAAAAAAAAAAAAAAAAAAAAAAAAAAAAAAAAAAAAAAAAACAACAAAGAAAAAAAAAAAAAAAAAAAAAAAAATAAAAAAAAAAAAAAAAAATAAAAAAAAAAAAAAATAAAAAAAATAAAAAAAAAAAAAAAAATAAAAAAAAAAAAACAAAAAAAAACAAAAAAAAAAAAAAAAAACACAAAAAAAAATAGCAAGCTCCAAGAGCCTGGTACGATGAACTATCAAACTTCCTGATGTCCAAAGGCTTTACTAAAGGTACAATTGACCCAACTTTATTCAAGATAAAATACGGGGAGGATATTCTACTAGTGCAAATTTACGTTGATGACATAATTTTTGGGTCTACAAACCCTAAATATTCAAAAAGATTTGAAAAATTAATGCACAGTAGATTTGAAATGTCCTTAATGGGGGAGATGAAATTCTTTTTAGGACTTCTCCGATCCACCAGTCCCCATAAGGTATTTTTATCATTCAGGCCAAGTACGCTTTAGAGTTCTGAAAATGCATACATATGGACAACTGCCACTCCATTGGTACACCATTGGCTACGAAACCCAAACTAGTTTAGAATTTGGTGGAGGAACCGTAAGACCCATCAGATTATCGTATGTAATTCGGGGTCACTCATCGTACTCTGAATCTAGTAGATAGTACTTAGTGCAAGCGTATGCTATTGTGCACGTTATCAAGCTACGACCAACTCAAAGCACCTCAAGGAGGTTTATAAGAATCTTTAAATACCTAAAGGGTACCTTTAACATGGGACTCTGGTATCAAAGGTTTCTGGCTTTGAAACTAACTGCTATTTTCAGACGCTGATCTCTGCCCGGATGCCTTGATACTCAAAAAAGCACTTTGGGAGGGCTACAGTTTCTTGGTGTTAAACTTGTTTAAGTGGATGTCAAAGAAACAAAAAATGCTCTGCAATGTCTTCAGCAGGAGGCAGAGTATTGTGCGTTATCTGCAAGTTGTGCCTCAATTAATGTGGATGAGGACACAGCTTCAAGATTATGGCTACAATACAACAATAGTACCGTTGTATGCGATCTCTCAGTCAGCCACATGCAATCTCACGCAACCCCAGAACAACATTCTCGACCAAAGCACATCCATTACTCGGTACAGTTCATAAAGGAACAGGTTGAAAATTGGTATATTGAATTATTTTTGTCTGAACTGAATACCAATTAGTCTGACATGTTTACGAAAGCCTTCCTAAGGATCAGGTTTAAAGTATCTTGTCAAAGGATTGGTTTGAGGATGTTTGACTCCAGCTGAACTGGAGGGTTCTGACAAATCGACACTGCTTGATCTCATCATTCAAACATCACCATGTCCATATTTTTGTAGAAAAGCAAAATCATAAATATAAAACTTTAAAAGAAAATACAAAATCAGAAAATCAGTAAAATTCCAAAAAGTTCTTCTCGACCTGTCTCATTCGGAATCGATAACATTTTACGTGCCTTAGATATGTCGATTAACTTTGACACGGGTGTGTAAATAAAGTTGAGCGAGAGTTTTCAAATAGTTTCTAAAACATGTCATTTCTAATTTTCTCAAATGGCTTATGTACACAATGTCAGTACATAACCCAGACATTCAAATTATGGAAGTTTATATTTATCCTCACCATACGAGAAAATTGACGTTTCTCGGTCTTGAGAAGTTTTACAAGACATTCAATGTTTTTAGCTCAAGAAAAAAGGATAGTGTAGTTTCCAGTGCGTTACCCTTACCGTTAGAGAGAAGTCACTATTAAACATCTGTTTTTCAAAGTTGAACACAATTTTTTCAAGAATTTCTACGATGACAATTATTAATCTTTCAAATTGTGTGTTCAACACTCCAACCCTCACAATGTTTTCAAAAGACAACAATTTTTTAATTGGTCCTATTTTTGAGGGGGAGTTTTTCGAAAAACAAAGTTTTAATGTTCTTGGATACATCATCAACGACCATTCTTATGTATTCAAAACATTATCAAAATGTTCCAAACCATTCATGCTAATAATATTTTCTCCCACGGAATTTTCAAGACATATTTTAATCACAAGGTATTTCAAAAACTAAGTGTTTATTATTTAAAATAAGGGGAGAAAATGTAATTAAAATATGATCTATTCGACTCAATGTGCTGAATGAAAGGTTTTATGGTTTGATCTTATACCTAACAACATCTTAATTTCACGACGATTCTGAAGTCATAAGGTGGTTAGGTTAGGAATCAATCCTATGATCCAACCAGAACCGGAGGATCTACCCAAGGATAATCCAAAGTTAGAAATAGCAGTCCTTAGGTATGATTGGAGATGAATGAATATGGGAATAATGCTGACTAAGATTGAGTTAACACTGGAACAATCACAACAAGGTGTTAGTAATGACATCTTGGTAAGCATTGAAGGCGTTGAAGAATTAAAAAGAAATGTATGGATAAAGGGTGTAAGATGAAGCCTCCTCCACACTTAAGGCAGAACCGGGTCGATATACATATTGCGTCAGAATCACAAGTTGATTGCTGACATTGAAAACGACATCATGGACCCAGTGATGCAATGCACAACCCTTCTTAGCCATTCGGGTTTCTCTCAACAGAAACTTGTCTCATTTGTCACGGAGATACACACGTTATCTATTGACATCTCACTCCGAGATTGTTGATATTGAATAGGTGGCAATATGCATCAAGCCTCCGATGTACTAAAACCAAATGCAATATATCGAGTCTAGAGCACAATGAATCAATCAATAATCTCGGTAGGACACTTTTCCATTTTCAAAACACTTGTGAACTTCATCAGGTTCACAATCTGTTATCATGAGTCCTACGCTTTTATCATTGTGAATTTGCCAGGAACATTCATGTCGTTTACTCCTTAGTATTCACAATAGACGAATGGAAAGCCTCTCCAGATGTCATCATCAAACAGCACTGCGGTAGGTGACTTGGACGATTCTTATGGAATCAAAGGTAGGTGACTTGCGAGATTCTATATGAATCAAACTTGTGACAACTGGATATCGATTTGGTCCAGTAAATGAATTGACGGTTGATGAATTTTGATAAAAACATGACACTCTCGATGTGTTACAAAAACTCTTTAACGAGTGACACGTCGATTGATTTTCAAATCAATTTTCTCGTTTATCACTAACGTAAACCTGCAGGTCAAACGGTGGTAACGGCAACCTCAATCCCATTCAAATGCTCAATCTACGAAGACATACTATCTAGAAAGCTCAAGATTTAAAGACAAAGACTTCCGCTAACTCTGATTTAAAGCTTTCAAGATAATGCAAAAGTATGAGCATGTTGGTCAAAGACATAAGATCGCAAGATGGCAAAGACGATAAAGACAATGACAAAGGCTCAAAGTCAAGATCGCAAAGCATGAAGGAACAAGCCTACAACAAATAACGAAGACAAAGACCAAGAACACTCGAGCTTAAACGACAAAAGCAATCTCACTGATCTCATGAAGGAGTGTCATCAATGAACTCACTTCGGGGGAGATTGTTAGCCTCAATTTTATTGAGTCAATAAAGGAAGCTCGTTCCTGTGTTCAAGACCTCACTTTGGGGGAGATTGTTAGCCTCAATTTATTGAGTCGAACAAGGAAGCTCGGTCACTCTACGATGGAGCTTCGGTCTTTAATTAGTTAATGTTGTAATAAAATATTATCGGGAATCGGGCTCGATAGTTAATCTAATATTGTATATGTTTCGGGTTTAATCCCAAGCAAAACCCGAGCCCGGGTCCTAGTTAAATATCCCACGCGTTGTAGGGATATATATATAGATATTTTCTATTTGAAAATATCTAATTCTCATAATATCTTTTTTTCTAAATCTAAAAATATTTTTCTCTCTCAACTCTCTCTCTTCTCTCTCTCTTTTTGATTCTCTCTCTCTCTCTAGTTTCTTGCTTTGAATCGTGGTTCGGGTTATGAAGTGAAGTAAATCGGGAACCTACAACAAGTAATTAAATGACAATATTAAAAATGGACAACTTTGTTAAAACAAAACTTGACTTAACAAAATTCGAGAAAAGACTATGAATTACACTAGCCTATATTTATACTAAAAGCTCTAAGGTCTTGAGTCTTCATGTTGTGCTTCTTCACTGAGCAGTTGTGTTTGTTATGTGAGAGAATTGCCAAACTCAATCTAAGCCATCAAATTTTCTTGTTCTCCAATTCCCTCAATCTTGACCCTTGATTCGTTTTTGTCAAATGGTGTTTAAGGGGATTGCTAAGGTGGCAATTGGACTGTTATGGGGTGGGGTTTAAGGGAAAGTGATGGTTTTGTTATGGTGTGAAGGGGGTTTCGAGGTAGGAAAGTGACAGGGAAGGGTGAACAGGGAAAATGGCGGGAAAGTAGGTTTAACTTATTTGACTGAGTTAACAGGTTGAAAGATTATGGGTTTGGCAATTTAAGTCCTCCATTTTGTATGGTATAATTGCAAGTTAAGTCCTTGTGGTGATATAAGTTTTGAGGGAATTGGCAAGATAGGCCCTTAAGGGTGTATGTTGTAATTGCAAGTACAGTCCTTGAAGGACTAACAGACTAACAGCCGTTTGGTGTAAAAGGGGTTTTGGGCTAAGTGGATTGGCAGTTTGGGCTTGTTTTAACATTAAAGGGTATTTAGGCCTTGTTAGCATATAAGGCTTATAAAGTCTTCATTAAATACATTAATGGGCTGACCTGACCCATTAGATGGGTACGGGTGGGCCCATTAAGTATTTCTTCGATATTGGCTTAGGCTTTGACCGGGTTGACTTTGACTTTGACTTTTTGGACTTTGACTTTGATTTGGACTTTGTCTTTTTTACGCTCTTCCATTTCGTGCTCGGTTTTGTCATTTTTTGGCTTCATTTTTCGTCCTTTTCTCGGATATCCGTTTCCTGCCCAATATAAATGAAAACATACACATACAATGTATTTTTGGTACGTTTTTGGTCATTTAAATCCATTTTTAATGGAAAAGGGTATGTGTAATTAAGCACATACTAGGGACCATAATCCAAACTTATTCCAAAACATCCAAATACTAGAATCAAACAACAAGCAAGCAAGACTTACTTCTAAGTCTGCTATCAATCACCAAACTACTCTTCTTTCACTTCACCTGAAAATGATACTCAAAAACATCAACAATAATGTTGGTGAGCTCGTAGGTTTGACCTTAAACCCAAAAGTTGTGCCAATATATCAACAGTGGACAATAGTGTTATATGACAGTGAATATATGCAACAACCTTAGCATCACCGCTAATTAATAACCATATGTCACTTACGCACCTAAAGGGCCTACCAGCTAGAGCACTAAAATTAGGGCAAGACCACACACAAACATGGGTAGGCGTACCCATCCGCTCCAATAATCACACACATACTGGGTAGGCGTACCCATCCGCTCCAATAACCCATACAACACATAATATTCACATTGCAGTCATAAGCACATAACTAATCCCAAAAACAAAACCACATTTTGCACAGATCAATTCAAAACATTTCAAAACACATTTGAGTATCATTTTCCCCTAACGGAAAAACAGTAAAAAGTGGGGCTACGAGAACTCACCTCAAGCAAGTCTTTAGCTACCCAATCTCAATCACACAAGCAAATGCAACGACGCCCGCACACAACCTAGTCCAATTAACATCCCATTTTAATCATCTATTTTCAAAACAATCTTCACGTTTGATGCATAGAGTTTAGACGCGTTGTACAATTACCAAAAATAGTTTTAATGGTGTGATGGTTTACGAATTATCTCCACAATCATATCAATCCCATTCCCCGATAATGCATACTTATACTATTTAGAGAAAATAGATAAGTAATATAAATAAATATTTATAATTAATAATTATAAATATATCTCGACAAGTCCATTCGGTAACCTTAGACACTTCAAAATAATTATTATACGGTTGAAAATGAAACTTTTACTCATAGTAAACATATCCGAGAAGTTTCGAGAAAAAATATATTTTTCGTCTTTTAGTGAATTTATTAAATAAATAAAATAATTAAATATTATTTTATTATTTAAAATCAAAATTCATGTTTTTAAGAAAATTTCTAAGTATAAACTTTTTACGAAATTTCGACATGACCCGTACGTTTATACAACGTTTTCCAAGGTTTCAAACCTTATTTTCATCAATTTTCTCAATTTCAACACTTTTTGACAAAATTCTAAAATCTCAATCTTTAACGTTTACCAACACTTTTGCTTCAAAATATCATTCAATATCACTTCGTAAACACATTTTCACTTTCAAAAGTCCGTCAAAACTCTTATAACTACTACATAACGCTTATTGGGCCTTAAGGCCCAACAATGGTCCATTAGGATATTTATAAGTCCAAAATACAATTTAAGTCCAAAACCAAAGTCCATTTACATATATAAGTATATACTTATATGTAGAAATAATCCGGACCACAATAAGCCCTCCCATTAAGCCGCGGCTCAAATAGACTTATTGGGCCGTGAGTCCATAAACTCCAAAATACGTATATTAAGCTTGAAAATAAGCTATTAAGCTACGTATCGCTTTTGGTTACTACCATAAGCCTAAAAAATAATCCACAACATACGCCATAACACAAAAATAATCAAAATCACTTTCCTAGTGATTTTGGGAATCCATTCGTGGCATATAAGCCTAAATAAGCCAAGAAATAGCTTAAAAATAAGCCCAAATAAGCTATACAAGCTACTATCAAAAATAAGCATTCTAGCATCATATATTATTCAACCATCATGACCACAACATCAAAACTATAAAAACCCACTTTTTCCTTTTCATCATACACGAACCAAACACCCCATATTTTATTCGTTTTGCTTTCAAAAATTGATTTTCACAACGATCAACTTGTACAACTAACATCTATGCATCAAAGTAAACCCAAAAGGATAAATGAAATTTAAATTTGAAAACTTACAAGAAAATCTTTAAATTTGTAGATTTTGACACGAATCGGACAACCCAAACGTTGTTTAAATGAATACCCAAACACTCTTATCAAACTGGAATAACACGTTCTTGATCAAAGTTGGAAAACTATGGTGGTTTTGTGGTGGTTAGGTGGCGGATGAACCATAAGCACACACACTTGTGTGTGTTTTATTTTTTTGTAAATGAAATGAATTATGATCAAAAGTTTCTAGTAAATGGAATATATGTGTACACACCTTGGGACAAGCTAGCTAAAAAAAAGCTTCCTTGTC
The DNA here is from genome assembly GCA_026074375.1 of Tanacetum coccineum. Taxonomy (NCBI): domain Eukaryota; kingdom Viridiplantae; phylum Streptophyta; class Magnoliopsida; order Asterales; family Asteraceae; genus Tanacetum; species Tanacetum coccineum. Next base: position 13,768 of record BQNB010001271.1, read on the forward strand.
CCTTTGACTTACTTGATCGGCCATAGAATCCAAAGAGGACTCGGGCTTTCTTTTCGTGTCGAAATCACTTAAATACTCGTAAAATTCAACTGTAAAATTTACCCCAAAGTTAATTAGCATTTTTATTCACTTTAAAATACTTTTCCATTAACCTAGAGTATTCACATGACATATTTTCACTTTAAACCCTTCAAAACTCAATTTGGACATTAACGGACGTGTCAAACTCGTTTTTTTGGCATTTCTCAAAATTCACGGGTCAAACCACCCGAAATACACATAACATAATAATACCTTCCAAAAGGGATTATTAAACACAATAAACCCTAATTCATCACATATCTCATAAAAATCATCACCGTCAACACGGTATATAATCTGAATAAACTGACAAAAGTCAAATAGTCAAAGGACTACTAATGAAATTTTCAGAACACAAAAATGGCAAAGGTTACATTCAGTGTCAATCAACACCAAGTTTCTCAATTGTTTACAACCCGAGTGGAGCAAATATGTCACCATGGTTCGTCACAATCAAACTGGCGGTACAGTTTCATATGACGTGTTGTATAATTCTTTAGTACAATTCAAACCACATGTTCTAGCATCCAAAGCAAGGAAAGTTGCCAAGAATCATGATCCATTAGCCCTTCTTGCTCAATCAAATGCTTTTTCATCACAATCTCATGCAAATTCTTCTTATTCACCACAATCATAATATGTCACACATCACTCATCAGTTGTTGATTATAAAGATGAATATCAATAGGAGTTACAAGGATATTATCAAAAAGGACAAGCTTACAAATGCTATGATGTTATTAGCTCGAGCAATCACTCCGAAGTTCTCCATACCTACCAATAGTCGTCTTCGTACTTCATCAAACAAAAGGAATCAAGCCGTGATTCAGGATGGTCGAGCTGACATACAAACTAAGAATGCAGGCTATGGTGGCAATGGTAATAAGAATGCATGGAAACAAAACAGGAATCAAGCGTTTAATGCAGGAAATGGAAATGATGACAGCAATCAGATTGTTCAGCATGTACTACGAATTGAGTAAACTTCGGGAAAGGCAAACATTCAGTGTTATAATTGCAACAAAAATGGCCTCTATGCCCGTGATTTTCAGAAACCTAGAGTTTGTGATGCAAAATATTTTCGAGAACAAATGTTGTTAGCTATAAAAGATGAAGCCGGAAGCAACCTCATCAACAAAGAAAATGACTTCATGCTTGACACTTCATATGGAGAAGAAATAATGGAAGAGTTAACTACTGCAGTCATGTTGATGGCTCAAATTCAACCAGCTGATGGTAATGTTAAGACTATGCCATCATATGATGCAAAGGCTATTAGTGAAGTAAATGCTTCATCCAAGGTTCATGAACAAGTAAGTCATGAGAAATGTAAAACTATTATTCAAACATCTAATGATGATCAAATTGACTATAATATCATATCTGATGATCCTTATGTGGAAGATAATGGTGGCACGTCTGACCATGATTCAAATGCTCATAAGGAGTATCATAAAATTCAAATGCTAGCATATAATGTTCAAAGAGAAGCTAAAAATAAAAAACGACTAAACCATGAGCTTAAAAAGCAAAAAATGTTGCTACAAAAGGAGCTTGATACATGTAAGGATTGGGTCAAAACATTTGAGTCAAAAACAATTCAATGTTCAAAATATAAAGAAACATGTGAAGAGTTAGAACGTGAATTACAGGCTGATAAGGACACCATTAAGAGAATTTTAAAGAAAAAGATAAAATTTAAAATGATTTTTTCAAAGTTGAAAATGAAAGGCTAATAATTCAACATGAAACTCAGTTAGCTAAAGAGGCTTTTAAAGAACGAGAAGATCGATATCTTGATAATATTGTTGATCTCGAAGAAAAACTGTGTTTGGATCATTAAAAGTGTCGATTATGTGATTTTGTGTTATTTAGTTATTAGTCTTTCTTTTGTTAATGTCAATGTAGCTTGTAATAAGGTATATTATGCTAAAAGAATGAAATAGCATAATTACCAAAGTCTAGGGACTAGAAGTGTTAAGTTAGGAAAATAAAGGAAGGGAAGCTTTCTTCCATTTCCTATAAATACCCCTCTAATCGTCATTAGAGGGTGATGCACTTGTAACAAACTCTTTCATTTTCCTTCCCTTTTATATCATTTGAATTTCAAATACTTATCCTCTCTCTACTATTCTCTCTATGCATACATGTTCGATATGATTGATTCAAGATTAATATGACCTATCAAGTCGTATCAATCGCCAATAGAGAAGTAGAGTGTTTAATTTGTGAGTTTTTTTCACTTCTGAGAAGCGTACAAAGATGTTCAGAGAATTCGGTTGAAGATTTTGAGCTTTCGAGATCGATTTTGACAGCAAATTTGAGTATTTGGGAGTATCGAATGTAGTTTTATCTCGTTAGCAGTTCTCGAAAGTGATATTCGTGTTCTCGGAAGAAGTTTAGCATTCTCGAAAGTGTTATTCTTGTTTTTTAGCAGATTCAGTAGTAATAATTATGTAATTTTGATAAGAAATATTTTGTAATAAATATATACGATCTTTCGGTTCTATCAAAAATCGTATATTAGGAGCTTAGTTTCAAACTCGGTTTTATCGAGTTTCATGATTTTCATATTTTCAGTTTTATCGAATCTATGAAATAAGGTTTTGTTACGTTTTAACTCGGAAATAAGCTTTCAAAGTCATAACATACATTCATTTCACGGTTTTATCGTGAATTGAAGTGTTGAAAAACAAAATTTCTCAAATTTTACAAATTCGGACGTCAAATTTGGTTTTATCGAATTTGAATTTTAAGGACTTTTAGATTATCTAGTCATCATAAATTTTGGTTTCATCAAATTTGTGGTTAATAATAATCCATAGATGTTGAATTTTGCAAAATTTGGACCTACTGAGTTTGTAGCTAAATCGAGTTTTAGGTTTATCGAGTTTGAATTTCTGAGTTTAATAAGTTTGTAAATTACCGAGTTTGTGTACTGTTCAAGAAGTGTATCGAGTTTTAGACTACTTGATTATCCGAGAACAGTGTTGTCTGAATTTGACAACTGTTACCGAGTTTGGTTATATTCTTACAAATATCACTCATTTTCGTCTACAAAGATCCAATCTTTGAATCTTAAAACATGTCGACATCCAAAATATACCAATAATCCCTTGCTGATGCCGGTTCTGAGAATAGGCCTCCCATGCTTGAAAGGGGTAGTTATATACCATGGGCAAGTAGATTCAGAAGATATCTAAACCGAAAGAGAGACAACCGCAAGTGTCTCCTCAAAGCACTTGATGAAGGCCCTTATGAGTTTAAGAATTTCATTCCTGAAGGCTCGACAATACCGTGATTGAAAAATGTAGAGGATATTGAAGGTGATGACTTATTGCTACATGATGCTGAAATGGAGGTCATGAATATGATTCTACTTTCAATTCCTAATGAGATTTACAATTCTGTGGATGCTTGTACTTTGGCCAAGGATATGTGGAAACGAGTTGAACGATTGATGAGGGGTACTATACAAAACAAAGTTGACAGAGAAATGCGTTTTACAAATGAATTTGATCAATTTGTTGCTGAACCAAGGGAAGCACTTGTTTCTGTCTACAATCATTTTGCTCAGCTAATGAATGATTTGGAACTAAATAACATGAACTTTCCAACTGTTACAATTAACACAAAGTTTCTGAATAGTTTGCAACCAGAATGGTTGAAATATGTGACTCAAGTTCGTCTTGCTAAACGATTGACATTGGATTCGTTTGATGATCTTTTGTTATTATCTTCAGCAATTTGAGAAACTGGTTAATGCTTCAAGAGCAAAGAAGTTAGAAAAGTCTCAGGACCCTTTGGCTCTAGTAGCACACACGGGTTCATCATCCAGACAAACATCATCTTATTATATGACACATCCTACATCTGTGGTTGCTTATGATGATGAGTACTAGCAGGATGATGTTCACAACAATTTTGAAGATGGTTGCTTATGATGATGAGTAATGGCCAGAATTCAATCAGCTGATCATACTTCTGATGATGGGCCAAGCTACGAGTCTGCATTTATAAGTGAGGTACAATCTTCATCCATCAATAAGAATAATGAACCAATGTATCCAACTCATACTAAAATTATTAACAGTACCATTGGTGATGATCAAATTAATAGCAATATTAAATTTGATTCATTCAAGGGAAATGTTAATAGTGGCAGTGTTGAAAAAGATACACATGTTCCTGATCTATGTGCAGTAGAAAAACTTGCTAGAAATGCATATCAGGAAGCTGAAAAACAACGAATATTTGCTCAACAAGTCCAAACACAAAACACGCATTTGACTAGTCAGCTTGAGATGTATAAGGAACGGGTTCGGATTTTGGAAAACATAAACAAGGATAATAATTATCTCAACGAATTTCTTGAAGCTGATGAACGGGCAAAACGTTATAATAAACAAGCTCAGTCTCAATTAGTTCGTGATCGAGATATCATTCGAGATCTCGAGAAACAACGAGATAAATTAGATTTAGATGTCAAAAATTACAAACGGAAAAATGAGGAATTACAAAAGACTCATTCAATTTTAAAAAGGCAAATGAGTGAAAAAGAGGATACTTATCATGATACTATTCTAGATCTTGAGGCCAAACTGAAAAAGAATGTTGATCTGATTTTGAAACTTGGCAATTCTTTACAAGGAATGTTTATGCTTGGACCAAAACCATTGTCAGTATATGACCAACAATTAAAACATGGTTTGGGGTATCCGAATCCTTATACACTCAAGCAAGCAATTTCAAAGTGTCCAAAGTTATATGTTGCATCTAGTTTAGGTAATTTAGAAATTCCTTTGAATGTTAGAGATTCTGAGGACACTCTTGAGGATGCTTTCAAAAGTCAACAAAAAATGACAGAAAAAATGAATGATCCAATTGCTGTTGCAAATAAACAAAATTGCTGGACAATTAACTACAAAAAATTAAATGCGCTTTATAAAGATTTTGTTCCTCAAAAAGAGCTTTCTGTCGAGCAAAAATATTTTCCATCTTCTTCTATTCCCTCGGTTAAGATTCCGGTATCAAAAAATATGCCAAGTGAGTCACCTTTGATCAAAGAATTAGACAAGATAAAAGTTTGTTTTGAAAAGCTGTCTTTGCTAATACAACAGAACTGTAAAAGAGCAAGCATTTTTTACACATCACCGGCAGAGATACAAATCAATGATTTTTGTCAAGATCAAGTTAAACCAATTCTTAACGAGTTGAAGGTTTATCTTGAATTCTTTCGGAATCTATTTCAAAGGGATATAAAAGAAATGAAAGATGTTTTTGAGTCGACAGAAAGTGAGCTTGATGAACTAGAGAAGCAAAATGATTTGTTGAAAGATCAACTTTTGGAAGCATCACTCAAACAAGATGTTGAGCTGTGTGTGTTGATTAATCATGAATGTGTAGATAAGATCTTAAATGCTGAACTTGAAAAAGTCAAGAAGAAATCTTTTGAGATTCAAGAGGGATTGCAGGCAAGAATAAAAAATCTTGAAAAAGATGTTCAAAGATGTGAAAAGCAAAGTGTTGATTTTCAATTAAAATTACAACATGAAAAAGAAAAACAAAAATGGGATTCAACTTTGAAGAATAAAACCACAATTCCTCTTGATTACTCTTGGATTTAAAAAATGGAGAAACTTAAGGATGAGAACATGTCTTTAGATTTTACAATGCAATATTTGATAAAAGAACGAGATAATGCCAAAATGGAATATAAAAAGCTTTTCAATTCAATCAAAAAGACACGGTCTCAAACTCAAAAGGAAATGGATGAATTAATTGTTCATGTTTATGAGAAAACATATGCATATGGTGTTATTCGTGCTGAGAATCAGAATCTTTTATCTAGTATATCTGAGTTAAAGAAAACATTGGAAAATGTTGAAAAAGGTAAGTCTGTAAATACTAAGTTTGACAAAACAAATGGTTATCAATCTCTTTTTTTTGTCACACCACTAAACAAACACGCTTTTCAAAAGAAAATGAATGTTCCCAAAACAGAAGCAAACCATGTTGTGTCAAAACCAGTCACTTTACAGACTTCACCTATAAAACAAACAGGGGCAAATCAAAACACAAATGTCATTAGACCAGGAATGTACAAAGTTGTCACAACACAAGAATCACAAACAAACATGACTAAGAGTGCTTTATCTTTTACAGGAATGAATGCTACATTTAGAGTTAGAAGACCAATGAGTAAAGATTCACATGTTGTGTACAGTGTCTTAGATAACTCTAAGAAAGCAGAAAAGAATGTAGCAGTTTATGTTAGGAAAAATAAGCAAACAGATAATACGTCTGCAGATGTTATTCCGAACAAGGAAAATGTAATTGATGTTGATGTTGCAAACGCTTCTAAAGCAAAAACTTTGTTATGTGTTTCTTGTATGCAAAATGTGCTTATTCCTTGTCATGATAAATGTGTTGCAAAGCATAAGTTGAATGTGCGTTTGAATGTTCGTAGAACCTTTTCCCCTAATTCTAGACAACCAAAATCTTCAGAAACTACTTTTGTAGCTCCTAAGACTAGGTTTTCTGAGAAAAAGACACAATCTAAGACTCGAGATACTACTTTTGTAGTTTTCAAATCTAAGATTGATGTAAAAAGTGCCTCAAAAGCTAAGGATAAGGTTTCTAGTGCGTCTATCATAAAGCAAAGAAATTTGAGAGATAAATCGTTAAACATATTCATAAAAAACAAGATTCGAACAAGTAGAATTTGGCAAAAGTGGTTTGAATCACAACCAAATGTTATTTGGACTCCTGTAAACATAAAACCAAATGTTGCTAACACTCGTTCATCTGAGAAACCATCGGTTTCAGTTAAGAAATGGGTAGTCAAATTGCCCAGTTGTCCATGTGTTGTCTCTTCTTGTGTTGCAGGTAGTTCAGATCGTTCTGTGGGTTGTTGACAGTGGTTGTTCAAAGCATATGACGGGTGATCGGTCACTATTGAGAAATTTCATTGAAAAATTCATGGGAACCGTTCGCTTTGGAAATGATAATTTTGCAGCAATCACAGGCTATGGCGATTATATACATGGCAATATCACTATTTGTCATGTATATTATGTTGAAGGTCTTGGACATAATCTCTTTAGCGTTGGACAATTTTGTGATGGAGATTTAGAAGTGGCTTTTCGTTCTAATACATGTTACGTACGAAATCTGGAAGGAGATGATTTGCTCACAGGTGGACGCGATTCTAATTTGTATACTATCTCCATTTCTGACATGGCTGCTTCTTCACCCGTTTGTCTCATGTCCAAAGCAACTTCAACAAAGTCATGGTTATGGCACCGAAGACTGTCACATCTTAATTTTGGTACCATAAACGATCTTACCAGACTTGACTTGGTTGACGGTCTACCAAAGTTATATGGAAAGGATCACCTTTGTTCTGCTGTGAAAGGGATAAGCAAGAAAGCTTTCTCATCCACCTAAACTTGGTTCCAAGGGATTATCCAAATTCACATTACTTCACGTGGATTTTATGCGGTCCAAGGATGGTAGCTTTTGATCAATGAAGAAAGTATATTCTTGTGATAGTGGACGATTTTTCTAGATTATACCATGGGTTTATTTGCTTCGCTGAAAGATGAAACTCCAGAGTTCATCAAGAAAATTAATTAACACAAAGCTCAATTGACTTACACAGCCAATAGTTTGTAAGATTCGTACTGACAATGGTACTGAAGTCAAAACGCAACTCTTAAGTCATTATGATAAGTTAGACATCATGAACAATTTTCAATTGCTCGAACACCTCAGCAAAATAGAGTAGTTGAAAGATGTAATCGTACTCTTGTTGAGGCTGCTCGTACAATGCTTATCTTTTCTACGTTACCTTAATTTCTTTGGGCTGAAGTAGTGGCTACAACTTGTTTTACTCAAAATCGGTCAATCATCCATACACGATACAACAAAATACTTATGAGCTTTTTATCTCGGTCAAAAACCAAACATTGCTTATTTTCATGTGTTTGGCTCATTGTGTTATCCAACAAATGACCGTGATGATCTTAGAAAAATGAAACCAAAAGCAAACATTAGGGTGTTTATTGGTTATTTGGAAACATCAACAGGTTTTCGAATTTATAACCGACAGACCAAAATGCTAATGGAGACCATTCATGTCAAGTTTGACGAGCTCACAGCAATGGCTTCTGAACACGACTGTTTAGAACCCAAACTTCAACAATTCAACAATTATAATTCATCAGCAGAACCAATGAATAATCCATCCAAAGAAGATTTGGATAATTTGTTCAGTCCAATGTTTGAAGAATATTATAAGCAGAAGTCTTCCGATACACCTATCTATTCTGAAGCACAACCGACTCAAGTTCATGAAGACTCACCTTCCACATCTTTAATCATTGTTAACATGCATGAGGCTCCTCTTGTTGTCACTACATCTGATGAACAAACTTCTCCAATCTCTTTGACCGAGGCTGATGAATTTAATCAAGAAGACACTGCTGATTTTGATGGTAATGCATAGTTTGTTCCATATAATCCTCCAAGTCATGAGGAAATTGAGTCATCTATAACGGATCTAGAACCATCAAATATGTAGAATTTCCATCAAGTACAACCCTCAACTCACAATTAGACAAAAGATCATCCTCTAGACCAAGTTATTGGTGACCCATCCAAACCTATCATGACTCGCCAAAGGTTACACACAGATTCTAAGGTATGCATATATGCTTTAACCGTCAATACAATTGAACCAAAGAATATCAAAGAATCTATGGCAGATCACAGTTGGATTGGGTCTATGCAAGATGAGTTGAATCAATTTGAGAGACTTCAAGTTTGGGAACTCGTTCCACGCCCAGAAGGAAAGAATATTATTGCTCTCAAATGGCTTTAGAAGAATAAGTGTGATGCTAAAAATATTATGGTTCGGAACAAAACTCGTCTTGTGGCTAAAGGATATAAGCAGGAAGAAGGCATTGATTTTGAAGAGTCTGTAGGATCCCGATTTACTTCACTTCATAACATGAATCGAAACAAGAAAGGAGAAAGAGAGATGATTAGTTTTGAGAGAGAGAGATGAGAGAAAAAAGATAGATATTAGAAAGAAAAAAAGATATTATGATTTCTTAGATATTTTCTTATGAAAATATCTATATATATATATATCCCTACGACGCGTGGGATATTTAACTAGGACCCGGGCTCGGGTTTTGTTTGGGATTAAACCCGAAACATATACAATATTAGATTAACTATCGAGCCCGATTCCCGATAATATTATATTACAACATTAACTAATTAAAGACCGAAGCTCCATCGTAGAGTGACCGAGCTTCCTTGTTCGACTCAATAAATTGAGGCTAACAATCTCCCCCGAAGTGAGGTCTTGAACACAGGAACGAGCTTCCTTTATTGACTCAATAAAATTGAGGCTAACAATCTCCCCCGAAGTGAGTTCATTGATGACACTCCTTCATGAGATCAGTGAGATTGCTTTTGTCGTTTAAGCTCGAGTGTTCTTGGTCTTTGTCTTCGTTATTTGTTGTAGGCTTGTTCCTTCATGCTTTGCGATCTTGACTTTGAGCCTTTGTCATTGTCTTTATCGTCTTTGCCATCTTGCGATCTTGTGTCTTTGACCAACATGCTCATACTTTTGCATTATCTTGAAAGCTTCAAATCAGAGTTAGCGGAAGTCTTTGTCTTTAAATCTTGAGCTTTCTAGATAGTATGTCTTTGTAGATTGAGCATTTGAATGGGATTGAGGTTGCCGTTACCACCGTTTGACCTGCAGGTTTACGTTAGTGATAAACGAGAAAATTGATTTGAAAATCAATCGACGTGTCACTCGTTAAAGAGTTTTTGTAACACATCGAGAGTGTCATGTTTTTATCAAAATTCATCAACCGTCAATTCATTTACTGGACCAAATCGATATCCTGTTGTCACAAGTTTGATTCATATAGAATCTCGCAAGTCATCTTCCAAGAGCTTGTTTGATTGTTGGCTCAAGCAGGGATTTCCTTTAGTCATTGTGAATACATTAGTATCACTGGATGTTCTGGCAAATATACAATGATATTTGCGTTAGGACTCTTGGTTAACAGCTTGTGAACTTGATGATGTTCAACTAAGTGTGTTTTTGAAATGGTATGTGTCTATCGAATTTTTGATTGATTCTTTGGCTACTAGACTCGATTAGTCATTTTGGTTTTAGGACTCGGAGGCTGTGGAGCTATGTCACCTTTCAAATCAACAATCTCGGGTCGAGATTGTCAATAGATAACTTGTGTATCTCCGTGAACAAATGAGACAAGTTTCTGTTGAGTGGAACCCGTATGGCTGGAAGGGTTGTGCATTTGCATCACTGGGTCAATGTTGTCATTTTCAATACACAGCAATCATCTTGTGATTCTGATAGATTATGTATTGACCCAGTTTCTGCCTAAGTTGTGTGGAGGGCTTCTTTGTTTAGACCCTTTATCCATACATTTCTTTTTCATTCTTCAAAACCTTCAATGCTTTTAAAACCAAGATGTCATTATAACACCTGTTTTGGATTTATTCACAGTGTTAAAACTCAATTCTTAGTCGGCTTATTCCCATATACATTCATCTCCATTCACACCTAAGGACTGCTATTTCTAACTTTGGATTATCCTTGGGTAGATCCTCCGGTTCTGGTTGGATCATAGGATTGATTCCTAACCTAACCACCTTATGACTTCAGAATCGTCGTGAAATTAAGATGTTGTCGGGTATTAGATCAAACCATAAAACCTTTTCTTCACATTGAGTCATTTAGATCATATTTTAAATACATTTTCTCCCCTTATTTTAAATAATAAACACTTAGTTTTTGAAATACCTTGTGATTAAAATATGTCTTTTAAAATCTATGGGAGAAAATATTATCAGCATGAATGGTTTGGAATATTTTGATAATGTTTTGAATACATAAGAATGGTCGTTGTTGATGTATCCAAGAACATTAAAACTTTGTTTTTCGAAAAACTCCCCCTCAAAAATAGGACCAATTGAGAAATTGTTGTCTTTTGAAAACATTGTGAGGGATGGAGTGTTGAACACACAATTTTGAAAGATTATGATTTGTCATCGAGAAATTCTTGAAAAATCATGTTCAACTTTTTGAAAAACCAAATGTTAGAGGACTTCTCTTCTAACATTAAGGGTAAGCGCACTGAAACGTACACTATCCTTTTTCTTGAGCTAAAAACATTGAATGTCTTTTTAAGAACAGCTCAAGACCGAGAAACGTTAATTTTCTCATTGTGAGGATAAGTTATAAACCTTCCTTTATATGAAGTCCGGGTTATGTACTGACATTTGCACATAAGCCATTTAGAAAATTAGAAATGACATGTTTTGAAACTATTTGAAACTCTCGCTCGAACTTCATTTACACACCCGTGTCAATGTTAATCGACATTTCTAAGCACGTAAATGTTATCGATCCCAAGAGACATGTCGAGAAGATTCTTTTTGGAAATTTTTTGATTTTCTGATTTTGTATTTATTTACTTGTTGTCCTTAGCATTGCTATATGATGGTGGAATAGTAATTCCAACTCTTGTCGTGATGTAGCTGTCTTGACTGCTAGAGGAACAACTTTTGGAACCAGCTTTGAACTTGACTGTTCATTGTTGTGGTCTTGAATTCCAAGTTCTGAACGATTATGATCAGAAGTCATTTGATGAAGAACGAGGCCTGAACTGATGTGAACAGACATCATCTTATCATTGAGGAACGGGGCCTGAAGTGTTATTTTCAGCAGACGCCATTTGTCATTTACGACCGAGGCTTGAACTGCTGTGTTCAAACGTCATCAACGTAAATTTGCACTAGTAGAATATCCTCCCCGTATTTTATCTTGAATAAAGTTGGGTCAATTGTACCTTTAGTAAAGCCTTTGGACATCAGGAAGTTTGTATAGTTCATTCGTACCTGGTTCATTGGTGATTGGCTTTATTCCATACAAGCTTCCTGAGAAGGTAGACTTTTTCTGGTATGATTGGAATCAATGAACCCTTTCGGATGAGCATGTAATCCATCTTCTTCAGTAGACATTAAGAATGCCGTTTTCGACGCCCATCTGATAGATCGGAACAAGACTTGTGTGCTGCTTGTGGCAACGAAAATCCGAAACTGATTCCAACGCGAGCAACTGGAGCAAATGAGTCTTCAACATCAATACCCTCTTTCCCTGAGCATAACCTTTAGCAAACAAGTCGTGCCTTTGTTGCGAAATTACAGTTGATCTTCATCCTTCTTGATCTTCCATATCCACTTTAGATTTATAAACTATTTTTGCCAAATGGTTTTTGATCGACCTAGTTCCCAGACTTTTAGGTGTCGAATGATGAAGTTCATCCAGCATTGCTCTCGATCCATGCAGATTTCAGCCATTGGCCTCCTTAATGTTCTTCGGTTCAACAAATATACACCGTGAGCCGCGAAACATACCACTATTTCAGGTCTATGGCAAGCGGACGTCTTGTTTGACTGCATGGTTGGATTTCCACGAATTGTTCTAAGATGATCTCTGGTCCATCGGTAATCATGACTTTGTGGTTGATATGAATGCACATCCGGAATTATCACTGTTGCGTGAGGAGAGGCCTAACCAATTTCTTGTCCATGACAAAAAAGGATTGATAAATTCAGGCTTCTTGAAATGTGCATTCGGTGCTTGATCTTCGTTGTTTTCCTCAGCTTGATTCGTGTGTGGATTGTAATATTCTTCAAGTTAAGGACTGTAGGAAATTCTAAACCTTGATGTGACGATCTGTTTCTATGCGTGTAGGAACAACATTTTGTCTTGGGGCACGATTAGGTCAGAGTTGTCTAATCTGACGACCTTTGTCTTGAGAAACGAGGCCTGAAGAGATATTTTCAACAGACATCTCTTGTCGTTGTGGTGCGAGGTCTGAACTGTTGCCTCAATTTTATTGAGTCAATAAAGGAAGCTCGTTCCTGTGTTCAAGACCTCACTTCGGGGGAGATTGTTAGCCTCAATTTATTGAGTCGAACAAGGAAGCTCGGTCACTCAACGATGGAGCTTCGGTCTTTAATTAGTTAATGTTGTAATAAAATATTATCGGGAATCGGGCTCGATAGTTAATCTAATATTGTATATGTTTCGGGTTTAATCCCAAACAAAACCTGAGCCCGGGTCCTAGTTAAATATCCCACGCGTCGTAGGGATATATATATAGATATTTTCATAAGAAAATATCTAAGAAATCATAATATCTTTTTTTCTTTCTAATATCTATCTTTTTTCTCTCATCTCTCTCTATTCTCTCTCTCTCAAAACTAATCATCTCTCTTTCTCCTTTCTTGTTTCGATTCGTGTTATGAAGTGAAGTAAATCGGGATCCTACAATTGGTATCAATCGCCTCGGGTGGATTTTGTGGTTTTTTTTGTTGTTGTAAGCCTATTGGATTCGGCAGTTGGGTTGCTTCATCACTCGGCAACAATACTTTTTTCGTGGCTTATTTTGTTGTTGGAAACGCCTAGTTAGAGCTCACAATCTCTCGGCTTCATTGGGTTATTCAAAGTGATACTCGGGTGACAAGAAGAGAAGAACGAAAAAAGTGGAAAAACGTTACAACCGAACGAGTGGTAAAACGTTAGCACCGAACGAGAAGAAAAACGTATCAACCGAACGAGAGGAAAAGTTGTACAACCGAACGAGTGAATTCTCTTTTGGACCGAACGAGAAAATTTTTCGAGGACCGAACGAGTTTTTTTTCATAGAGCCGAACGAGTTTAAACTCCTTGAACCGAGCGAGTTGAACCGAACGAGTTGAACCGAACGAGTTGAACCGAACGAGTTGAACCGAACGAGCGAAAAATTCTCAAGGACCGAACGAGCGACAATTCTCAAGGACCGAACGAGTGAAAAAATTTCAAGAACCGAACGAGTGAAAAATTTCAAGGACCGAACGAGTTCATTTTTCTTCGAGGACCGAACGAGTGACAAAAACGCAAGGACCGAACGAGCAAAATTTTTTTGGACCGAACGAGCAAATTTTTTTTTGGACCGAACGAAAAAAAATCAACTTGTGTGACGAAAAGGGTTTCAGTAAAACAGCCATAACTTTTGATCCGTAAGTCCGTTTTAGGCCCGTGACCTCTCAAATCGAAGAGAAAAACGAGACGGATCACGCTATAACCAGTCTTTAGCTGGTTAAGGATTTTTCGAAGCCCAAAAACATCGTTTTCTATGATTTATTGACATTTTTTAGTTTTTTGGAATTTTTTGCCGTTGATTCCAAATCAAATCATTCACGGTTTTCTATTGATTTTGTAAAATCCCGTTAATTCATTTATCGGTTTTAATCATAGACGTGTAAAATCCCGTGAACGTAAATTGCTTACATAACCACAACTTCGATCACATTCTATCCACTTAAGATCCAACAAAATCAATCACACTTCATAATTCATAACTATTCATTCATCATGTCTACTTCAGTTAACACATCCTCCACAGATAGCCAAATGCATAACAATATAATGGCAGCTGGTTCAAAAGAGCGTCCACCGATGCTTGGACCAGGAAGATATTCTCAGTGGCATTCGCGTTTTCTACGATACCTTGACACTAAATCGAATGGTGAATATCTGAGGAAGTGCATCTTTGACGGTCCATATTTGCCTACGAACGTACTCATTGCAGCAGTTGAAGCAGCAGAGAACATTCTACCAGTAGCTGCACATGAAGAAGTAGAGACAATACACAACATGACAGCAGAGAACAAACTTTACTTTCAAGCTGAAAAGGAAGCTATTTTCTTGATTCTGACTGGTATTGGGGATGAAATTTACTCAACTGTTGATGCATGTAACACAGCAAAGGAGATGTGGACAGCCATTGAAAGGCTACAACAAGGGGAATCGTTGAACGTACAAGATGTAAAGACCAATCTATTTTGGGAATTTGGGAAATTTACTTCTCGAGATGGAGAATCCATGGAGTCTTATTACTCCCGGTTTTATAAACTGATGAATGAGTTGACAAGGAACAACTTGCAAGTTTCACCAATGCAAGTGAATGTTCAATTTCTTCAACAACTTCAACCAGAATGGTCGAGATTTGTGACGATTGTCAAGCAGAGACAGGAAATAGACACAGTCTCATATCACAAGCTGTTTGACGTTCTGAAGCAGTTTCAAAACGAAGTTAATGATATCCGTTCTGAGAGATTAGCCAGAAGTGCAAATCCATTAGCACTTCTTGCGGCTGCTCAACCATATTCAGATAACTACTATCAGGCACCAAAACCTCAAAGATCGAATGCACCATCATACATGCAATCTTCTTCCACACGACCAAGTGCGTCTACCAGACACAAAGGCAAAGAGATCGCCAAACCAGTTACTCCTCAATCTGAGTCCGTTTCTGAGGAAGACAGTGATCCAGAACAAGCTCGGAGGGATAAGGATATGAAAAAGAACTTGGCACTCCTTGCTAAGTACTTCAAGAAGCTGTACAAACCTACCAACAACAACCTTCGAACTTCTTCAAACTCCAGGAACAAGACTGAAGATACCACACCAAGGTATAACAAAGACAATCAGTCAGGACAGTTTGGGAATCAAAGGACTATGACAGTTGACCCCCCCCCCTTTTATTTTGGGGCTAGGGAAACAGTAGGCAGTCCGGTAGTGCAACAAAATGGGATACAGTGCTTTAACTGCAAGGGATTTGGACACTATGCCAGGGAATGCAGGAAGCCAAAGCGGGTTAAAGACTACGCGGGATGTGAAGGGGTGGGGAGGTGGGTGGGGGGGGTGGTGTATAACAAGTAGAAGATGATGATGTGCAAACAAGCTGAACAAGGTGTTCCACTTCAAGCGGAGCAAGCTGATAGCTAGAAGACCCGGATGAAGAGATTGATGAACAAGAATTGGAAGCACATTACAGTTACATGGCAAAGATTTAGGAGGTCTCACCGCGGAATCATGTTCTACTGATACACATTGGAACAGGTATAAAACCATGATGAATGATTGTGTTTGCCAATGTGAGGATGACATTCTGAGCATCTTGAATCCATTAACGACTACATATGTTTTTGGAGAAGGATGATAGCTATTGTCATTCCTGGAAATTCATCAAATATATGTACTAATGATTATTCAGGTTGATCAAAAATGCGGCTGATGTGTGATAAGCGGGGGGTGGGAGGGCGTTGCTAATTTCATTGCTAATTTGACTCTGATACGGAGGAAAAGAAAAACGGTATTAAAGCAATTAAAGAAGGAAAACGCATCATTGAATCAAGAATGAAGGGAGTGCATAACTAACCGTGATGAGACTAGTCGGCTTGGGGGGGCTACTAGTAGGTCGGGATTGTTCTCTGATTGCACTTCAGACCAATCAGCTCGAGTTGAGAAGTACCACAGCCCTTAAGGACCGTAAGAGTGATTATTAAAATACTTCAAACAAAGTTAAATGAAACTCTAGGACTATTAGCTCGTAAAGACATTGACATAAAAGGTTTAAAAACTAAAACCTATGAAATTTCAGTTGTCAATCAGAAACACGATGAGCTAGTCAAAAGAGGTTTGTTGAATAGTCACAATTTGAAGGTGAACTCAAAGAGAAAACTAAGGTTATTTCGGATTTAAAGGTTAAGGAAGGAAAAGACATTGACACGATGATTGAAATGGACAAACAAATAAAGTTTTTAAATGAAATTCTTTATAAACGCAATCAGTCAATTCAGACCATTCACATGTTAGCACCCAAATGCGCAACGTATCATGGTAGATCAACCTTTGCTAATCCAAAGTACCTCAAGAAAGCTCAATCTGATAAGCCTCGTTTGTATGAGATCCCATATGATACTTCTGATCCTGCAAACAGATTTTGCCCCGATGGGGAAGAGACAGTGACTCTTGAAAAAGAGAGTAGATCAAAATTGGATAAAGACAAAGTGAAACCATATAATTACACATATCAAAACAGTCTTTATGAAACTTTCAAACCACCATCCAAAGCCTATCTTGATCAGTTGGAACGCGCTAAAGAAGTTAGGAAGACAATGTGGAGAAAAACGTTTGTTAGGACAAAGCCAAACATTGCTAAAAACGTTGGATTTCTACCCATGTCTAAATCCATTAGTAAAAGTAGACTACTTTATAACGAAATGACAAACAACTTCAATCATTTTAGAACAATTTGTCAACAAACTTGGTCTAATCATATAGTAGTGGGCATTTCCTCCCCCCACCCCTCCCCCCCCCAACCCAACTGCCAGGAGTAATGGAAGTTTTGATCAAAATCTTATTAATGCCTCTTTCAGACAAAACTATACTGGACAGTCATTGTTTTGTAATTGCTCGAACACCTCAGCAAAATGGAGTAGTTGAAAGACGTAATCGTACTCTTGTTGAGGCTGCTCGCACATTGCTTATCTTTTCTAAGTTACCTGAATTTCTTTGGGATGAAGCAGTGGCTACAGCTTGTTTTACTCAAAATCGGTCAATCATCCATACACGATACAACAAAACACCTTATGAGCTATTACGCGGTCAAAAACTAAACATTGCTTATTTTTATGTGTTTGGCTCATTGTGTTATCCAACAAATGACCATGATGATCTTGGAAAAAATGAAACCAAAAGCAGACATTGGGGTGTTTATTGGTTATTCGGAAACATCAACAGGTTTTCAAATTTATAACCGACGGACCAAAATGATAATGGAGACCATTCATGTCAAGTTTGACGAGCTCACAACAATGGCTTCTGAACACGACTGTTTAGAACCTGAACTTCAACGATTCAACAATTATAATTCATCAGCAAAACCAATAAATAATCCATCCAAAGAAGATTTGGATAATTTGTTCGGTCAAATGTTTGAAGAATATTATGAGCAGAAGTCTTCTGATACACCCATCTATTCCGCTGCACAACCGACTCAAGTTCATGAAGACTCACCTTCCACATCTTCAATCATTGTTGACACGCATGAGGATCCTCCTGTTGTCACTACATCTGACAAACAAACTTCTCCAATCTCTTTGACCAAGGCTGATGAATTTAATCAAGAAGACACTGTTGATTTTGATGGTAATGCACAGTTTGTTCCATATAATCCTCTAAGTCATGAGGAAATTGAGTCATCTATAACGGCTCTAGAACCATCAAATGTGCATAAGTTCCATCAAGTACAACCCTCAACTTACATTTGGATAAAAGATCATCCTCTAGACCAAGTTATTGGTGACCCATTCAAACCTGTCATGACTCGCCAAAGGTTACACACAGACTCTGAGGTATGCATGTATGCTTTAACCGGTAGTACTATTAAACCAAAGAATATCAAAGAAGCAATGGCAGACCACAGTTGGATTGAGTCGATGCAAGATGAGTTGAATGAATTTGAGAGACTTCAAGTTTAGGAACTTGTTCCACGACCAAAAGGAAAGAATATTATTACTCTCAAATGGCTTTGGAAGAATAAGTGTGATGCTGAAAATATTGTGGTTCGGAATAAAACTCGTCTTGTGGCTAAAGGATATAAGCAGGAAGAAGGCATTGATTTTGAAGAGTCATTTGCTCCTGTTGCTCGTCTTGAGGCTGTTTGGATGTTTATTGCTAATGTTGCTCATACGAATATCACTATCTTTCAAATGGATGTCAAAACAACTTTTCTCAATGGTCCTTTGAAAGAAGAAGTCTATGTCAGCCAACCTGAAGGGTTTATTGATCCAGAATTTCCAGATTACGTCTACAGGTTGAAAAAAGCTTTATACGGTCTTAAGCAAGAATCTCGTGCATGGTATGACAAATTGTCTTCTTTCCTAATTGAACATGGGTTCACTAAAGGTATAATTGACCTAACTTTGTTTACACGACGTCACGGGGAAGACATATTACTTGTACAAGTATATGTTGACGACATCATTTTTGGTTCAACAAATCCAGATTTTTCAAAACGTTTTGCAAATTTAATGAAAAATAATTTTGAAATGTCAATGATGGGTGAACTAAAGTTCTTTCTTAGACTTCAAGTTCATCAATCTCCCCGTGGCATATTCATAAGTCAGTCACAATATGCAATAGAGTTGCTAAAGAAACATGGTCTAGATGAATGTGTTTCCATGAGTACACCTATGGCAACTGAGAGGCTGGATGCTGATTTACAAGGCACTCCTACTGATCAAACGACTTATCGTCATATGATAGGAGGGCTTATGTACCTAACAGCCAGTCGACCAGACATTGCTTTTGCTACTTTTGTATGTGCTCGATACCAAGCACGTCCTACGGTCAAACACCTCAAAGAGGTTAAACGGATCTTTCGGTACCTGAGACAGTCCTATAACATGGGCCTATGGTATCCGAAGGATTCCGGATTTGAACTAATTGCCTATTCAGATGCGGACCATGCAGGATGTAAAGATGATTGTAAGAGTACATCAGGAGGATTGCAATTTCTAGGTGGAAAGCTCATGAGTTGGAGTTCAAAGAAACAAGATTGTACTGCGATGTCAACTGCTGAAGCTGAATATGTGTCATTCTCTGCATGCTGTGCACAAGTTATTTGGATGCGTACTCAACTGCTTGACTATGGATATAAGTACAATCGGATTTCGATGTACTGTGACTCCAAGAGTGCCATTGCTATTTCATGCAATCCGGTCCAACATTCTAAGACGAAGCACATTGACATCCGGTATCATTTTATTAAAGAACATGTTGAGAAGGGTACTGTGGAAATTTACTTTGTCGGGACAGAATACCAACTTGCGGATCTATTTACTAAGGCGCTTCCAAAAGAACGCTTTGAGTATTTAGTTCATCGAATTGGTATGAGATGTATGACTCCAACTCAGTTGGAAAGCCTGACAAAGTTATCTTCTTGAAAAGCTCATACATCAAAAACATGTAAATAAATTTTTTCAAAAACAAAAGAAAAAATTGAAAATTTTCAAAATACCAAAAAGATTTGACATATTTTTCATATTAAAAAAAACAACAACATAATTTAAAAAGATCACATGCTTAGTTTCATGAATCCAAGTTTTTATAAAAAGCTTTCAAATTGAAAATACGGAATCATGATCTAAGGGGGAGTTCTTAAAATTTTCCATTCACATACATCTTTTTGGAAATAAAATAAAAACAATGATCTCTCACAAAGACTGAATTTGAAAAACGTTATAGTTTCAAGGGGGAGTTTTTATTTAAGCATTTTCATTTTCGGACTAAGTTCTTTACACGATTTCATTTTAATGGACTTATAGCTCAACTCTTAAAACTTGATTTTACACTTTGAAAACTTTTAAAACAGCTTAAATCAACTTAAAAAAAACTTGACAAGTTTGGTTTAATGACCCAAGCGATAGTTAATCAACCCAATTTTGGCCCACTTGGTTCTTAAAACCAAACACCCATTTAAGAATTGCCTTATCCATTTTTTAACATGATTTTTAATGATTTAAGCTAAGGGTATTGAGCATAGATATCCAACAATGAATATTATCCAATAAGAAGCAATAATAACACAAGATTAAGCACTAAAAATAAGCAACAAAGATTAAGCAGTATTAAGGCTATAAAAGACAGAATTATATAAAAGCATGAACTAAGAGAAAATAAATAACAAGCTAACTTCAAGATGTAAATAACAACATAAATAATTATTTGACAACAGAAAATAAGAACAAATAAGGCAGAATAAGCAAATTAAGCAATGCTATTGTAACATAAGCTAAAATTTGAAAATGAAGAACTTACAAGAGCCGTTAGTTAGAATCATTTTTAGAGTTTAATTTCAAGAAGATAAGCTCTTTAGTTGTCAAGGTCCATCTATTTTAACTTATTTTAGTATCTAAACTTAATTTACTAGCTTATCTTAGGGCTGCAATATTGCCAATTTGCTTTTAAAGAAAACCAAAAATCAGCATGTACTGTGTTAGTAGCCTTTTTCCATAAGCCTTTTCATAGCTTAATTTTTTTTCAAACTCTTCTCTGTTTGCTGTTTTAGGAAGCCAGTTGGATAAGCTTTTTAGGAATATAAGTCTTAAGCCCATAAGGTTCCATCTAAAAGCTTAAAAATAAGCTAAAAATTGGCCCCTTTGACTGTTAGTTAATAGTTTTTAGCTTGTAGCTTATTTGCCTTTTGTAGCTTTGTTGCTTATTTTCCTTGCTCAATTTTTGCTTAAAAGTGCTTAATAGGTGTATTTAGATATATGTGTTTGCTTATCTTGCTTTTTTTTAGCTTATTTAGCCTTAAACTAGCTTATCAGATTAGCCTTTTAGACTTAGTATAAAAAGGTAAAATCTGTCACTTTGAGTGCTTATTTTTGTGCTTATTTTTGGCTTTTGTAAAAAGTTACTTTTTTAAAGTTTAATATTTTGGCTTATTTTACAAGTTTGCAAAAAGAAAAGTTTCAAAAAGTAAAAACGGGGAAATTGGGAAGTTGAGGGTGAGCAAGGCTCGAACCCTCAACCTTAACCAACCTCTACCCGTTTATAACACACACTCTACCTCTGCGCCCTTGGGACTTTTTCGTTATAGTCCCAAGTGGTTTGGTATTTAATGCCATTTTAGCCCATTTAGCTTATAAGCTGTTTTAGCTTATTTAACAGCTTATTTGATAAGCTGTGTTACCCATTTTATTTTTCTTAGATCTTAACTGTTTAATGCACTTTCCCTAAATTTTTCAGATTTTTATAATTAGTTTAGTATTTTTAATCATTTAATTTGAGTAAAATCGTTTTTAATTCATAATAAATTATAAAAAAGTCAAAAAAATCTAATTCTTTTTTAGAAAATTTTATTTTATCATTTAGGACCTAAAAAAATTAAATTTGCGTTCGTAGGATTAAATTTTTTGGATTTCGATTTTTAAAGAACGGGATTATTGTTTTTCGTGTTTTAGCCTTATTCGCTTTCGTTTTTAGGTTTCCTTTACTTGTTTTAGCATTATTATCGTAGAATTAGGAATCCAAACCAAAAATCTTTCAAATCATTCAAAAACGCGTTCACGAACTCGACTGATTCTCAATTCATGTCTCGTTGGGCAACGACTCGGGAGATTTTGGATTTTCCTTTGGTCAAAAGGAATTTTTTTAGTCTTTCGAAATACGTATACTATAATTGATATATAATTAACCCTAAAAAGTTGGTTATCAGCGCACAATGTTATAAGTGCGGCGCACATCTTGAACTTTTAGCTAGAAATCTTTACTTTTCATGTATTCGTCTCTCAAAGTGTATAGATTCTTGAGCTTGGGTCTGTAGTGTCATCAAGTGAACCTATAAGCAATTCAAGCTAATTAAGTATCATAAGTTCACAAGAAATGATCAAATATACATAAATAACGCCATAGAAACATGTATAATTTGGGCATTATCAATCCCTAAGATAGATTATAATCAGCAATTAAGGATGCTTTATGCGGATGCTTTAATTGTGACAGAATTAATGTGTCTAGGTCTTAGGAAGAAGTCCCGCCTAAGTCTAAGAATGATATGCCTCTTCGAGATAAGTAATCATTGCACTGAATAAACAAACCAACTTCTAATCGGATTAATGATGTCTAATAAAGTTTTCTATCATAAGGCTCGGCCGCTCTTTACTTGCATGGGTTAAAGTGTCTTGAATTGATTATAGTCACCAATAAACCCGTGCCAGTCTCTCAGGCTGAAACCCCCATTTTACCTGTTAGAATTAGGATTAGAACTAACATAGGATTAACATAGGTTTGACTTAGATTAGAATTAACTTAGATTAGACAACCAAAATATAAATAAATTAAGAGATTTAACCTCGCTTCAAGTGTTCGACACCCTACTTACCATGAAACTCCTACCGACCGGGAATACTGCCTATTAAAGTGTTATTTTTGGTTAAGTCGGCAAAATATAAATTTAAAACTTGAACTATCATAAATAAACACCATACAACGACACATCAATGCAGTTAAAAACAGTTGTAAGATTGTAGTTCAAACTTTTTATAAGCCATGTCTAATATAAATAAACGAAATTACCAAAAATGTTATAAAAAATACACATCTACAAATAAAATCTACAGATCTATATAAGAAAACCTTAAAACTTTATTAGTATACAAATTTATTAAAAAAATGATTTGTAAACTTATCATGAATGGGGTGGTATCTATAGAGTTTGTGAGGTCTCAACAAAAATTAGCTAATCACTTGACGAAGGGATTGACTATAGACTTTTTTTAAAGTCTACTGAAGGGATGGGTTTAAAGTCTAACTTAGTCACTGAATGCTAAGACACCGAACTCGCTCCTAAGGAAACTTGCGAGCAAATTCAATGTGGAAAGCTGAACGTTCAGTGCACAAAAGCACATGTTTTACTGTAACACCCCGCTCCGATAAAGAGACAAAGCATCACATTATGGTGTCAAATCAGAACATATATAAAAGCAAGCAGAAGACTTTATTAATCAAAATACCAAGTCATAAAATAAAATGACTTCCAACAGTATTAAATTCCAACAAAGTCAAATGAAAGAAATCTTCAAAAGGAAAGGTCTTAAAACATAAATCCAAATAAAAAGGGTTCTTCTAAAGGTGGGTCCTCTAAAAGCTCCTACTCTCAACACTCATATCCCAGCTTCCCGCTTAGTACCTGCCGCAGGAAAAGAAAACGCGGCTGAGCTAACGCTCAGTGAACAGATATAATAATAATAATAATAATAACGGAAATAAAACGAAGGTTTGAACGAAACGAATATCGAGAACCTGCCAAACAAATGCCAAACGATATATATAGATCAATGAATAGGATGGGAGTAATCAAAGGAATGCCCACGAGCCCAAACAAATGTCTAAACATGATACATGAATAGACCCTAAACAAATAATCAGATAGTCATAATCAAATGTACACAGGCAAGCTCCTCCTGTGTACCAAATGTGATATGGGGTGTATTGCACACACACAACCATTCACCTAAACTGAACGTTAAAACCAGTACTAGGATGCATCCATACGCTCCCTGCAAAACAAAGTCATATACATATACACAAGCACTATGGTGAGTGTACGAACATATATAATCAAATCATAATAAGTGCACATACAAAAGGGAACGCCGTGGACTAATCACACCGCCACAGATATTGTCATACCATTGGTGCATCAATGAATGGTCCATGATACTCCATGACTAGATATAAAATAGCTCTTGCAAAGAGTATGCAAACTGAACAAAGTTACCAAAAATACATCAAGATAAACGAATCAATATCATATTCAAACAAAGATCAAAGGAATCATGAATGCGAAATCAAAAGAATATCAACGCAATCATGATATCATGAGTCCGATAGCAATCTCAGACGAATATCAAACGAATCAAAGTAGTGAAAAAAAATGAGAATCAAGTCATGGATGTCCTTAACTAAAAGGACGGAATAATATGTACCTTAAACGAATAAGCAAAGGAGAGAAACGAACACACGCAGACAAAAAGAACACGAAATCTCTTCATTGAACTACAAGAACCCATGCTTAACATGTATTATCGTATCTATATTAAAAGTTTTATCACTTTGTCTTCCAAATATAGAGTTTGAAGTGACCAAATTAGGTTTTTTCCTAATGTTTCATAATCTGTTTCAGTTTTTTAAAGTTTAAGTTTCCCGAGATCAAAGACCCAACAAAAACATCTCTAAAATTACACCAAACATTACAGAGGTTCCTACTTAAGTCTAGCTATACCCCAGAACATTGGTTTAATTTATTTTATACTCATGTTTAAGTATCCCTTTGACCCTTGTTACCCAAGAATTAGATCTGAATCTGACCTGGGCAGAACCGTTGAAAAGTTGAAGCGTAAAAACACAACTAGACAACTCAGAAAACGCTAAACATAATCTTGAAAATGTAACATATATCATGAAGATTTACAAAAAAAATTTTAGAAGCCCTAACTCTACCGATTTCGAGAATTAAAATCCAAACACTACAAAGAATTTTTTTTTGGATAGAAATTCTTGAATTCGACCTACTAAATCTTATAAATCTAAAAATCGACCGTTCCCGACTCTCATTGACATGTAGGCAGGATTTTCCAAAACTAACACTTTGAATCTTACTTTAGGCTCAAGAATCATGTTAAAACCAATTTTTATCATCAAGATATACCCCGTTGAACATGACCTAAAATTCTGCCCAGAATTATTAACCATGAAAACCCTAATTAACACCCATCAAAACCAACCCTAAGGTTTCTAATCTTATAGTTTTTATTAATAACATATTTAATGATCATCTTAGGGTTTCATAACATGTAATTTAACCATTTTAATTAGATTAAACCCTAGAGAAATTGACAAGAACATAAACACATTATTAACCACTCTACTTCCGATATTGAGGATGCTTTTTCCTCTATGAATATTCTTAACTATACTTCGGTCTCATCGGATTATTTCTCAGCTTCATCGGAAAGCAGTTCTTTTAACTCTTCGGAAAACTCTAAAGATAATATGATCCCACCAGTATTCTCACCTTTCTACAATAATCCTTGTTTAAAGGACGTACAAGCATTTTATGCTAAGGAATCACCTATTTCATCACCAGATCCTATTACTCCACCAGCTATTTTGACTCCATCTCCGGTATTACCACCATCACTACTATTTGATCCCCGATATTTCTTTGTTCCTGAAGAATTATTACCACCTAAGAAGCAAATCCATTCCCCATCTTCTTCCTCAACTACGTTATCTAATTCATCTCGGAATCAAACCTGTGATTTGGTATCACCATCTTTCTCAGTTTATACTCCTACCCCACCTCAGATATTTGAAATAGGAAAAAGTTCAAGTAAGATACATCTGAAACATCATGAGGAACAAATCGAAGATATTTTGAATTACTTAGATGAACTCTCTTTTCACCGCATTGAGAAAATGGAAGAAGGACGTATTAATGATAGAATGATCATACGAAGAAATGGTAACGAACTTAAGAGAATCCGTACTCAGATTATCAAACTTCAAAAGAAGCAGTTAGGGCAAAAGGATAAGATTGCCTTTGCTCACTACAGAATTTCCAATCTTGAACAAATCATTGAGGAGATCCAAGCTCGTCACCAAACAGATCAGGAGGATCTTTAGGATGTCATCTACCGGCTCAAAATCAACAAACTAGTTATAGCTTTATCCTAGCCACGGGATGTGTGGTATAAATAAAAACACTTGTCAAATCTTGACTATGTACAGTAAAAAGGCAAGTTATTTATAAAGGCAATCCCGTTTCGTACCTTATTTCCAGCTTATCTCTCTTTCATCATCATCTCCATCATTTGCATCACTATCTCCGTCTTCATCATTATGAATCATACCATAACCTCTAAGTGTTTAAAAAAATTCAAAAATAAGCATTATTCTTTAAGCATTTTAAGCATCACATTTTCTTTTATTACTTTCCAAACTTGTGATGTCATTCTTACTACGTGTTCTATTGTGTTGATAGAATGCCTCCTAAAAGGACATCAACATCTGAAACACCGGCCAGAACTTTAGCTGCCATCCAGCAACTGATTACTAATGGCATTTCCTCAGCTCTAAAAGCACATGCTAAAACAATGGCAAGTTCTAGTAATCCCAATAGGAACCCCGGACGTACTAGAACTCATGTAGCAAAAACGGGAAACTATAAAGAGTTTGTTAGCTGTCAACCTTTCTACTTCAATGGTACGGAAGGAGCAGTTGACCTCATTTGTTGGTTTGAACGGACTGAATCAGTATTTTCTCGTAGCAACTGTGCCGAGGAAAACAAAGTGACATTTGCTACCGGTACTTTAACCGATGATGCCATGTCCTGGTGGAATTCATACGCTCAACCTATTGGAATAGATCAAGCCAATCAAATCACTTAGACCGAATTGAAAAGAATCTTAACCAATAAGTATTGCCCTCGAACTGAAGTCAAGAAAATAGAAGACGAATTTTACAACTTGGCCGTGAAAGGAAATGATCAACACTTATATTAGAAGATTCCAGGAATTGGTAGTCTTATGCCCAAACATGGTATCAAACACCGAGAAAGTCATGGAAATCTTCATCAGTGGATTACCCAGAAGTATTGAAGGAAATGTTACTGCCTCGAAGCCTCAGACATTGGAGGAAGCCATCAACATAGCACAGAGATTAATGGATCAGATAATAAAGTGTGATTCTGTGCAAGAAACCAATGATCACAAACGAAAGTTTGAAGATAAGAGAAACATCATCGACAACAACAACTACCCCAAATATCATAACAACAATAACCACTCCAACAATCGCAACAACGATAACTATCAAAACAACCACAACAATCACAACCATAACAATGATTACCACCACCAGCAGAATAGAAGACAAGAGGCATTCAGAACTTATACTGCAACCAACGGATATACTGGAAATCGTCCTTTGTGTGAAAGATGCACCCTACATCACATAGGTCCTTATACTGTCAAGTGTCAAACTTGTAACAAGATAGGACATCTAACCAAGAACTGTAGGAGCAAAAGACCAACCACTGGAAATAATCATCAAACAATATCCGTAACTTGTAATACCTGTGGAAAGAAAGGACATTATGCAAATCAGTGCTCAAAAGCAAAGAACTGGGCCACAAGAAAGCATACTCAGAGACAAGTTTACTTTTTTTCACTCTAGAATTTCTACCCTAGAAACAACTCTCGAGGATATTAAAGTCTTCTTCAATCTGAAAAACTCCAATCATCAAGCTACAATCCTTGTCGTTTGTTACTTATTCTAGAATCCTGCTACGAGATACGTAGCATAAGTATCAACTCTTTTAGAGTTTCATATGTAAAGTTATCCATGAATTAATAAAGTGATAATTCTGTTACATCTTGTTATCTGGTGGTATCAAAACTCGACATTGTTTGTCAATTCTATCATGTTCAACTCTGAATACTCTCCTCATACCTTTGAAACATAAAATATCATCCTTGACTACATAGGCGACAGTACAATTATCATTTCAATATTTTTCTAACCTTTCATGATCATATCATTTTCTACACATTACCGTTTTGATATCATGTTTTTATGCTTAGGTAAGACGATTTATGATCATCTTATTGAAATGAATTAGGACGCTTCTTCATTTGAATAAGGAAATTATAAATCTCCGAACTATGAATTTATAAATTCTCAGTTACAAGGAGTTGGACGCTTCTTTTTGTAAGTGATAAATTATAAATAAGTAGGCTTAAGTATATAGCATACGTACAAACAAGTTTCTTTCAATCCGTTTGTACAAATAATTTCTTTTCTTCACTTAATTACTACCTTCAATATCTGTTCATTTCCAAATCTGTATCCCACATGATTAGCAACACTCTTACAAATTCATAATCATTCTTTGACATCACTCCATCATTTAACTAAATCTCGGGACGAGATTTCTGTAAGGGGTGGAGACTATAACAACCCAGAATTTTCATCAGAAGCAAAATCAACCTATTTTACTATGATCACAATTGTACGGGGAAATTTTTCGCTTTATTGCATTGCCAATATTTCAGTATGCAATGTAACTTGCATAACTAAAGTAGACGAGCTCACGCAACCTATTTATGGCAATCCTGTCTTCATATATGTCAAGCAAACATCATAACATGTCAAGTCAATATCATCATATCCTTTTTGCCAAGTACATTATTCCTATAATGTACCATTCGCAACGTTATATCAAAACGGGCTTTAAACCGTTATCGTATATCTCTAAAACCCTAATTCCATGAAAGATTAATATCTAAAGTGAATGTACAAGCTACTAAAGCATATGTACAAGTAATATAACATCTCATTTGAAATATAAACTCCCTCCAAGTCAAGTACAAGTCTTATAAAGCACAATATACAAGTCATTAAGCATGATCTCCAAAATAGCCGTTTTACCTCCGTTTTCATTCTAATTTCTTCACCACCACTTTTGTACAAGCTACTACACTCAATGTACAATGTGTAAACCCTAATTATTCTATTCATAAACTCTCATACATATTTTTACACTCAAAACCCTAATTCAAAACCCTAAACCCTAAAACCGAGCTAGTTTCTAAACCATGACCCGTTTCTTGGTTTTTATCCATCATAACCCCAAACCAACACTCAAATAAGTTGTAATAACTTAATTTACAACATTACTAATCATATACAATCATCATTTCATCATTTCATTCCAATTATATGCAAAATAAATCCGAGAAACCCTAAACGTACCAAAATGGAGCATTTGACCCGTTTACTCCTTTTTAACCATTTAAACCACCAACAATTAATCAAGTGCCATTGTAAACTCATAAATTAGTTTACAATCCATCATCTATCATTTTCCTAGCAATGTACAAAAGTTATAAGCCTTGAAAACCCTAATGAACCTATACGTGCCCTAAAATGACCCGCGACCTTGTTAACTCATTTTATACCCATTTTAACCCAAACCACCTATCAAATTTTAAATATAATCCTTAATATAAGTCTTAGGATCAGTAACCTATCATTCTTAATCAAATGTATATGAATTACAAGCTTGAAAACCCTAATTGAGCCCTAATGTACCCGAAACTCATAACCTCTGCATTTTGACCCATTTTAAAGGTTTTTCTTGCAATCAAGCACCTTGATGACCATGCAACTTCATCCCTAAGCATATTACAAGCACCTCTCATCAAATATCTTTGTTATTTTTGATTAAAAAGCTTCACATGGTCTCTTGTTTCTTCTATCCTTAGCCGCGGCATACCATGATCAAAAAACTCACCATAGCTAGTTTCTAGCTTATACAACACATCCTATAGCTTCTACATATCCCTAACTAGCTTATACACATGTCCCATATCATATCACAAGCAAACCTTAGCCCTTAAGGGTCATTCAACTATAAATAGGAGCCTAAACACTTCATTTCAAATCATCCCCTACTTTCTCCTCTATAACCCTTAAATAGCTACTATATTGTAATTCTAAGAGATCCTAAGAAGTCCCAAGAACAGAAGTGAAGCAAAAGAAACCAAGAAAGGAAGTCCGGGAATCGTTATTCTAGGCGTATGAAGCTAAAAGTCCCAATTTCGACCCGTTTCCAAGATATAAGCTCAAACCCAGGTTCTATCGTCTTCATACCTACTCCCACACCCTTATAATGTTCATATGATCATACATAAACTCTTGTTAAAGTTTCATAACTCAATTCATGCTCATTTTTCATTTTGATCCAAAACCGTACACCCGAAACCCTAATTTTATGTTTTTCTCAAAACTAAATGTTATAATGATTAAATGTTGTTATAATCTATCCTAACATGCTTAATTAATGTTAAAATAACCACTTTATTGATTATTGAAGGAATCTGAACTTAAAACCCACGCGTTTTCGTTTTGAAACCCTAATTTGACCCGTTTTTTGATTCCTAGCTTAGCAAATCGTTATTTTAAACTTTCGTTATGTTAAACCTTTATATTTTAGCTTATATTAACAAACTATAACCTGATAATATCAATTAGAAACTTAAAATAAGCTTGCATGGCATTTTGGACTTGTTTTACAAAAGTATCCCATGCAAGGGGTATATATCATAAATTTCTGATATTAATAACTAGAAGGGCTGAATATGTCATTTTATCAAAGTTATAATTATAGGGGTATATTATGTCACTTTCCAAAGTGCAAGGTTTACTTTGTATATCTTTTAAACTTGAAGGACCAAACTCGTAAAAGTGCAAACTCCAAGGGTATATTTTGCCTTTTTTCATTCTCAAGGGTCTAAAATGTAACATTTTGAAAAAGTATAAAAATGTATTCAAAACCTTACAAACCATAACTTTAATTAACGCTTGACGTGCTTAACATTTCCAGATATTGATCAAAACGCTTAAAACCAATTATATCGTTTGGTGGCAGTTGGGATGTCCACCTACAGTTAGCTGAATTTCCTTATAATAATAGTTACCATTCGAGTATTCGATGTGCACTGTTCGAAGCACTGTATGGAAAGAAATGTAGGTCGCCCGTTCTGTGGGCTGAAATTAGAGAAAGCAGGTTGATTGGACCGGAATTGGTGCAAGAGACGACTGATAAGGTAGTCTTGATAATGGAAAAGCTCAAAGCGGTGAGAGATCGTTAAAAGAGCTACGTTGATAATAGGCGTAAGCCACTAGAGTTTGAGGTTGGGGACTAAGTGTTACTGAAAGTGTCACCTTGGAAAGGCGTAATACGTTTTGGAAAGAAATGTAAGTTGGCACCGAGGTATGTAGGACCATTTGAAATCCATGAAAGGATCGGCCCTGTAGATTATCGGTTAAGATTGCCCGAAGAGTTGAGTAGCATGCACGACACATTTCATGTGTCAAATTTAAAGAAGTGTTTGGCGGATGCAAATCTGCATGTGCCACTAAACGAGATCAAGATTGAAAAAAACCCTTCGTTTTGTTGAG
This sequence comes from Tanacetum coccineum, assembly GCA_026074375.1. NCBI lineage: Eukaryota > Viridiplantae > Streptophyta > Magnoliopsida > Asterales > Asteraceae > Tanacetum > Tanacetum coccineum. Next base: position 45,332 of record BQNB010001271.1, read on the forward strand.
GAACCCGTAAAAATTATGGACCTTAAGATTAAGAGATTGAAATGTAGTAAGATTCTAATCGTTAAAGTTTGTTGGAATTCAAAGCGTGGCCCTGAGTTCACGTGGGAACGTAAGGACCATATGAAAGCTAAGTATCCCCGATTGTTTGCTGACTGTGCTGTTGAACCTACTAGTTAAATTTCGGGATGAAATTTCCTTAAGGAGGGGATACTGTGACAACCGAGACTTGAGTAGGTTAGTCAAACCGTTAGAGTTGACTAAAGTATTTATATATGCTATAATTGAGTGCTTATGTGATAAGGATTAGGGATTAGGTATAGCCTATAAATACAAAATTTAATCCCCTTCTCCCCTTATTCTTTTGTTCGGCCGAAACCCCAAAGAAGAGAAGAAAAAAAAAATTTATCAAGAATCAAGTGTGTTTATTTAAGTGTAATCGGTTAAAGGTTTTAGGTATGATCTTCAATCCCATTCTTGTTTAATTCTTCTTATATTAGTAACATTAATTGGTGGAATTAGGGTTTCATTAAAATTCAGTAAACATGTTTAGATGATCATTAATAATCAATTAGTATGTAATTAATAGAGTTTGGGTGCGTTTGGTTAGGGTGTTGTTAAATTCAGAATTAAAACTGGGCAGATTTTTAGGTCATCTTGTAAGTGTCATAACTTGGTTATACGGATAGCTTTTATTGATTTCCGTGAGCCTAAAATTAACAACATAGAGTCTACTTTCCAACCCCATTGGTTTCATGAATTAAAAGTGAGTGGAGGTCAGTCAAAATAATTTTACAAGATTCGTTGTCAAATCTGAGTTTTTGAGGCAGATTATGGGTTGTGTTTGTGAGGTCAAAAAACATATCAAAACGTCTTTTTAATTAATTAGATTGCTAATGTAGCATGTACATGATGTGTATGATTTTTTAGAATTTTTGTAGAATTTTCCTAAATGTTTAAAAGGGCCTGATCAAGCTAAACTTTTTGATAGTCGAATCAGATTTGAATTTGAGTACTTTGTGATGTTGAATTTTTATAAAATAGTTAGGCTCAATATTATTTTTGATAAAAAATCATAGTAGTTCATAACTCATTGGGAAGGTAAGGAATACAGTAGGGAAAGTCAATTCGATAATTTAGTATTTTATTTGTAGTCATGAAGTGACTACAAAATTCTGCCGAAAAGCTGAAAAACTCAAATAAGTGGATTAAGGGTATTTGGATATAAGTAAGGTATGGGAAGTGTGGTAAAAAGGTTTATAGTCATAATATAGACATAGTAGTCCATCAATTGATTGTTACATCGTCTTAGGAATTTAGCCTAATCGCGTGTAACATGTGTTTTATTTGTGTTTAGTTGATTGCAAGGAATTTGTGAAGTAGCTGTGCATCAGGTGAGTTTTATAGTCTTATTTTTCCTTTTTTATATTAGGATGAAAATTATGCAAATCTTTTGAAATGTTTCATTGCTGTGATTATGTGTTTTAATTGTGTATGGACATTACATGACTATTTTATGACTATGTGTTACATGTTGATATTGATTGAGATCGGATGAGTACGCCTACTCAGTGTGATTTGTGATATTGATTGGGGTAGGATGAGTACGCCTACTCAGTGATACTTATGGTATCGATTTGGGATCGGATGAGTACGCCTACTCATTTTTAGATATGTTTATGGATCGGATGGGTACGCCTAACTAGTGTGTTTGGATCGGATGGGTACGCCTACCCAGTGTGTGAATATGTTGAGTTGATTTTGTTGCATGCTAGCATAGGGTCATGATAGTTCATTATTGTCCTACCTTGTTTTGTTAATCACAATGAAACGAGTATAATTGTGTGTTTAAAACCTATGACTCTCACCAATATATTTGTTGACGTTTTAAGCATCATTTTCTGGTGAGCATTTTGAGGAAAGTAAAGTTAGAAAGCTTGGCTAGTGAGACCGTAGGGTTGCATGCGGAGTTTATCTCCTAGTTTTCATATCGTACCTTATTTGGATTGATACTTTGAATGTTGATTGAATGTTTTAGGTTTTGGGATATTTTGTTTATGTCTTTGTGTTGGAGTGACTCTTTTACCTCAATACAAGACCCATTTTTCTTGTGTTAGGTATTGTCATGACACTTTGTGTCAATTTTTGTTTTGCTTAATGCATTGTAGTTCTCTCTATTGTTGACACCATTGTGTTGTGATGATACCCATGACGTTACGCCTCGTGTTTCCGCCTTGGCGGGGTGTGACATGTTATCCTTTTAGCAAGTAATAATATTGATTTGTTACATGAGTCAAAACATTTTCTATCTAAAAACTTTGACATGAAAGATCTTAGTGAGGCTTCGTATGTTATTGGAATCGAAATTCATCTAGATCGAGCCAATGAGACTTTAGAATTATCCCAAAAGGCATATATTGAACGTATACTCAATAGGTTCAATATGCAATATTTCTCCCTCACCGTCGCTCCCGTAATTAAGGGTGATATTTTCGGGTCTCATTAATGTGGCTGAATATGAGAAAATGAGGCGAATTCCTTACGCTTCCGTAGTAGGAAGCTTAACGTATGCTCAAGTTTGTACTAGACTAGATATCGCTTATATATGCGACATGTTAGGTAGGTTTCAATCTAGTCCTGACCCACATCATTGTAAAGCTGCTAAGAAAGTATTGCGATATTTACAAGGAACTAAAGAGTACAAACTAACTTATACTAGATCTGACAACCTTGAAGTTATTGGATACTCGGATTTCCTTTGCAAAATGCAAAGACACTAGTAGATCAACTTCGGGATATTTTTCATGTTGTCAGGTGGGCCTATTTCTTAGAAGAGTAAAAAGCAAGTGTTAACAACGACATCAACAATGATGGTTGAGTATGTCTTAGTTTATAATGCGATATGCCATGCAATGCTGTTGAGAAATTTGATCACTAGACTCAAAGTCATAAACTCCATTTCAAGGCCATTGAAGATTTACTGCGATAATAGTGCAGCCGTGAGCTTCTCAAACAGTAATAGTTCAACTGGAGTTGGTTTATACCTCGATACAAAGTACTTATTCGTACGTGAAAGAGTGGAGGAACAACGTATATGTATCGAGCACATTAGAACTCATGAAATGCTTGCGGATCCGCTAACTAAAAGGTCTACCACCCAAAGTATTTATAAGCTACGTTGCTAAAATGGGTTTTTGACAAGACCTTACATAATGTTGTAGTTAGTGCACTATTTCATGATAACATTTAAATTTCAAAACAAGCGCTCTAAGAAAATATCCTTCACTATAATGTCTAGTTTGTCAATATTTACTTTTGACTGTGTACACTTATGTTTCATTATAGACAAACTTATTTGTACCACATTATTCCATTGTTATTTTGGCTTAATGAAATCATATATTTCAGATTAGTACCAATGTTATAATCGATGGGGGTCCCGTGTCAACCATAACAATAAAATCACAGGGAGTGGTCATAATCCTGTATCTTGTCACATAATAATTCTCTCAAATCAAACACCATAACTTCGGATTGGTGACATCACTACCGGAATTGACGAACCCTAACGTCATGAATTCATCATCTAATCCTAATCTATCAAGTAAGTTTGCTTTAATGTTCTTGTTATGATATGATTACATGAGATTGATCCTAATCAATCTTACATAGTTTCTTAATGATTTTCCTTTGCTAGTAAAGAACTGCAGATGACTTTACCCAAAAAAAAAAAGAACTGCAGATGATATTCAATCAAACTCTGTCAATGTCATGTTTGAGCATGATACTAAACGGTTATGGAATATGCAATTTGTTCTTGCGGTTCGTATTGAGATTACAATAATAACTTACCTACTAGAGCTCTAAGATTCAAGGCAAGTTTTAATAAATCATCAAATCATATCGGTTAACAAATACAGAGTATGACATAGTAAAACACAGATCCTTGCGTTCGACCACCTTCTTCACAAATTATTTGAATCCTTTTACAAAAAAACATAACATTAATCCGTGAGAGCACCTCCTATTCAAACTTAGGGAGTCACCAATTACACTTCAAAGGTTTGCGTAGTCTGTGGGAACGTAGGGCGCAAATAGCTCTGGTATAAACCATGACTTCCTTCGCGGGTTGAAACCCATGTCTTTGCACAACAAATCATTGAAATGTATTTGCAACAAGAAAGTAATGCATGATCTCTTGTAGGTCTTATCATGATATTTCCTCATGAAAGTCTCCCATTTACTAGTGTCTTCTTCCATGGCTTGAATCGTCGGTAGCTTAATATTTCCAGCAATCAAATGGGACAACCATTTGCTCCTCGTCTCGGTTGTGAATAAGTTCGTTGGACTCTCTGAATACCCAAGTATTGCTAGTTGTGGGATGCGAGGATGTATGCACTCCCTGTAAATTAGTACAATGTTAAAACTAAAAAAAACATAATAAATGATTTATATTATAACAATAAAATAAAGCGTTATCAAATTAATAGCATTTTCACAAATTTGCAGCAGAATGGAGTAATGCAATACCTGTAGAAGGGTGCCGATGATCCCAATATACAACTTTGAAAGTACGCCGATTTGAAGATTTTAGCAAAACTTTCATCACTTCTAAATCCCGTGGCAAAGATGACAATATCTGTAGGTATAGGAGTCGTGTCTTCTTCGAGAACTATACCAGTTTGAGTGAAATGAAAGCTTTGGGATTTCTTCAAAAGAATGCTTCCTTCATCAACTCTTTTGTAGAAGGTTGCGGGTAAAGTAGGCAACATGCACGAAGCAGCTTGTTTCATAAAAGCATGCTTTGGAATCATGTCGTGTTTCTTCAATGGATATATCCATTTAAGGTATGTTTCCATCAATGTCGAGAATATAATTGTCTGTAATTGGGTCCAACAACAATCAAATATGGCAAAAGCAAATAGATTGGAGGAGTCGAAATGAAAATAAAAAAAAAGTATGTGATGATACGGTTCGGTCATGCTGAGGTGACCCATAGACATCGTTTTGGTCATTTATTTCTTGTTTAGTATCATGTATTCTTAGTAAGGTCTACCCGGTTGAACTCTTATTGCAGACCTTCGCATGTTCCAACCATCTGAATTATGTTTTATTAGCAATATTTTCAAGATGGCTTAATTTCCGGGTATAAATTTAGACGGAGTATATATTTTTTGTTGTGCATATAGGCTAACGGGTCAATTTCGAGTGTTTGTCATGGGACTACCCAAAAAAAACATTTGGATACCGGGGACTTGACAGAAACCAAAGCCAATTGCTAAAGAAATTTAGTTCTAATTAGTAGAAGTGACGATTTTCAATCCATTTATATTAAAAGTTCTAAAGATTTGAGTTATATGGTATTTCCAAGGGTTAAACATCAAAACTTAAAAAACTCAGCTAAACAAAACGTTCAAATGGCGAGAGCTATTTCAATACTTAAATCTCTACCTCTAATACATAGTATGCATAATGAGCAAAAGAATAGAGTATACCAAGGGATATAAAAGAATAGCCAAGAGCCAAAAGAAGAAGCCTTCATGAGGCTTATGGATCATGAGCTCTGAGAACCGGTTCCTTTTTTTGAAGTTGAACTCGTTTAAATGCTCAGGGATCATCCAGTACGCTGCTTTGAAGACCATCGTACATGGGTATCTAACGCCTACCAGTTTTTCAAAATGTTCTTAGAACTGTATATATTTAATTTGTCATGTTCATCAACCTTACAAGGTAAATTTTTTTTAACTTTAAGGAGCATACCATTCGCTTTAGCAACTTCAACCGCAATGTCAACTGCAGACTTCTGAAAGCCAACAACCGTAACCCTCTTATCTTTAATAAATTCAGCCGCATTGTCTCTGCTCATCATTGCATAGTCCATGGAATGTAAGGCCACACCATCGAATACTTCTGGTCCTTTATCCGTCGGGAATTGGGGCACGTTAGGGAAGTCACTATAGTTTCCGCTGCATAATATCACAAAATCCACTTCATAAACCTGCCAACATATCCAAATACAACCTTAATTAGTACTATACAAACTAGTATATTAATCATGATTAAAAAGATTTTACATATACCTTTGGTGGCTCTAATGGATAAAGTGTATTTTGCACAAGCATTTTCCATTTTCCATTGCCACTCCACTCATCCCACTGCGAGATTTCATAATTATCCAACGGTCGAGAATAATCAATAGCAACGACCTTATGATTAAACTTAATCTTAGGTACGAGATCAAAATAGTCAGCATAGGAGTTAATGTACTCCAACACTTGATTATGATCAGGAAAAGCCTCGGTGACTGAACGTGCCCATGGCCAGTCCGAAAACTGATAGTAATCTTTAGGTGTTTGTAGCTTGGTGGACTCAATGGTCTGGTGAGCCCATACACCACCTATGGAGCCCCGGGACTCGAAAACAACCGGGCGGAAACCCTTCTCCATCAAATGCTTGCATGCAAGCAGGCCACTGATTCCTGCACCAACTATGGCTACTTGTTTTTCGGTAGCCATTTTCGGTCTCGGTGGTTTAGTTTCAAAACACTTCTCTTTTCCAAAATGGGACTTCTTTGACGTGTATATATATAAAACTTTTTTTGAGTATGTCACCTAAAATTGGCCAAAAATAGCTTGGAAGGTGGCATTGTGGCAATGGCATTATTAAGTTTTTGTACTTTAATATTTTTCGCTCACTTTCAGAATCGGTGGAACAAGAACAACTTTAAAATATGATGCAGCCTTTTGTAGCCACTGATGTACATGCATGTGCCTTTGTCATTAACTATTAGGCCACATACATCTAAGTCAAAGACTCGTCCTCCGATCCTCGAAGAACCTAGAATGACTGACGAATGACGATCAAAGAATAGGTGCCGGTATAAGTGGACGTGGTCTCCTTGCGTGGAGAAATTCAAGCTTCATCTGGGACAGCGTTGTAGAGAATAATGTAGTTCTATTCATAAAATCACTGAACTAAATTAAATATTGTCTGTGTGTTGTTGTAGTTTGGAGTTAGCCTTCGTATTTATTTAGTCGTGGCAGGACCATTTTACCATGTGGCAGGATCATTTTACCATGTGGTATAGGTTTTTTATTACAATGGACCAGAAATGGAGATTCTACATAATGATCAAGAGCTATTATTGGCATTTGCTTCATGGATATCTGAAAAATAGTAATAGTAAAATAGTATTTCTTCCCCTTTGAAATAAGCTAAGCAAGAACCAAAGAAAGCATTCTCGCAAGCAAAATAGTATTTCTTTCTCCTTTACGCCTCTTAACTATAACACCACGTGATCACTCAAAACCCAACCTCAAATCGAGTTGTATCAAACTGATATGTATTAACGAGGGAGGTTATATTAGAAACCCTCCCTTTCTTGGATACTGGGGGACTAATCCTACCCATCCATCCAAAAATATCTAAGGGCTGAGATTAAAACCCACTTATTAATAAAAAAAGAAAAATAATAAAAAAGTGAACGGGTATGTTGATAAAATTACAACACACAACTACCCACACACGATTTCATAACTCAATCGTCCTTTCATTTCAAAAACACATACAAAAAAACACACACTACTCACACAGTTACACCGATCAAAAAACACACACTAAAACACACACATAACCCTAGATCTAACAACAAATCATCAAAATCAAAGCAAAAATCATCTAAAAATGGAGGTAGAAGACGCCGGACAAGGTTCCGGTAAAAAACAGAAGAAAATAACGATTAAAATCAAAGATAAAGGTATAAAAACACACAATATCTACATTTTTAGTGTTATTTTGAATTTAATACTGTTTATAAAGTTTTTTGATGAATATATTGTCATTTTTAGTTGCAGTGATTTGGATTTTAATGAAAAAAATGTGATTAACTACTGTTTATAGATGTTTATAGATGCTTTAATGATGTTATAGTGATAAGTTTTAACTGATTAGAAATGACTAGTTGATGATATTGTTAATGAGTGATTTAGAGATGAAATGACGGACTTAAGCCTTTGCCGAATGCTTAGCCACATCCTATGCCTTCGGCAAAGCCAGAGACTATGCCTTCGGCAAAGCCGAGGCTATGCCTTTGTAAAAGCCAAATGCTATGACTTCGCCAAACCCAGAGGCTATGCCTTCGCCAAAGGGAAAGGATATGAATTCACAAAAAGCAGGCTATTCCTTCGGCAAAGCTGAAGGATAAGACGCAGGCTGTACTTTCGGCAAAAGCAGAACGCTTAGTTTAAATAAAACAAATAAAACATGATTTGTTAGATACTATCATATATGATAATTATAATATGAAACTGTAAAAAAGTTTTATACTATATCATATATGATACAAGTTAGGTTTTAAAGCTTTTATGGAAATTTTGAACATGTTATTTGTATGACAAGTATGATTAGAAGGCTTAGCAGATCACAATGCATGTGTTTAAGTATACGCCTGAAACAAAACATAACATGAAATTATGACAATCATATATGATAATTGAAAAAATATGTGTTATATTTATTTTAGTCTTTAATATCATACATGAAAAAATCAAGCCAGTGACTATGCCTTCGGCAAAGCCGAATACTATGCCTTCACCAAACCCAAAGGCTATGCCTTCAACAAAGGGAAAGGATATGAATTAAGAAAAAGCAGGCTAAGACGCAGCCTATTCCTTCGGCAAAGATGAAGGATAATACAAATAAACAATGATTTGTTAGATAATATCATATATGATAAAGCAGAACGCTTAGCATAAATAAAACAAATAAACAATGATTTGTTAGATAATATCATATATGATAAATTATATTATGAAACTGTAAAAAAGTTTTATAATATATCATATATGATACAAGTTTTATGAACATGTTATTTGTATGACAAGTGTGATTAGAAGGCTTAGCAGATCACAATGCATGTGTTTAAGTATGCGGTTGAAACAAAATATAGCATGAAATTGTGACAATATATGTTAACTAAAAAAGTATGTGCTTATCTGTATGTAGGTTCTGGTCGTTCGAAGAAAATTGAAAAAACTAAAATATCAAAAAGGAAAGCCGATGAAGAAGCCGCAGCAAAGGCAGCAGCAGAGGAACAAGATGCTATAAGAAAATCAAACGAGAAAACGACAAAAAAGAAAATCAAAGAAGCTAAAAGAGAGGCTAGAAAGAAACTAGCTAAAAAGAAACAACTTGAAAGGGATACAGAGGAAAACGTATCAGACAATGAAGGTAAATTTATATTACATAAACTACTCAACTGATATTATTGAATATCAAATATGATTGTCGATATGCTTATAAACAATTCATGAAAAAAATGCAGAATATGATTATTCAAGTGATGGACGTTCCGATAACAAAGAAAAAACCGATGAAGAAGCTGCAAAAACAAAAGCAGAATTATTAGCTAAACTACAAGCTATCGAGACAAGACTTGAGAAAAAAGCTAAAGATGAAGCACAAAATGAAGGTACATTTGTTTGTTAAAAAAATATTGTATATCAAATATAATTAATAATTTGGTTTGTAAATATAAAAATAATGATGTGAATGTTAAGGCTAGAGAAAGGATCTATAAAGGCAACAAGACAAAAAGTACAAGACATGCTTGGTATACCAATGGGGAGCAGGAAGTTAGAAGACCTGGAACAAAGACCTTCTAACGACCCGTTCATTAAAGAGTGGGAAAACCAGTTTAAACACGTGAAAAAACCAACACCAGCAGCAATAGCTTCAGTGATATCAGATTCAACACAAGCTGATTTCATGTTCCGAATGAACTTCATAACTCTATTCGGAAGTACGATGGGAACACTTGATAATGGTGGCAGGGTGTCGACGAAATTGCTGAAAGGAATTACTGAGGATGTCGACATATCAGAAATAGACTGGTGCGGGTACATACTTGACTGCTTGCAAAACAGTAAGAAAAACTGGAAAGATGTGAAGACACGAAAGAACTTCTACTACGGGCCACTCACATTCTTATGTGTAAGTTATATTCAAAATTCTCTGACAATTTTTTCTATCTAATGAGAAATATAATATCAACAAAATGTAATCTAACACTTTTTTTTCTTTACAAAAGCTGCTCTACTTGGACTCGACAATCTTCCCAGACCTTCGAGTTCTCCGTCACAGACCAGCACTTAGAAGCTGGAACACTACAACAATGAGAAAAAGAATAAAAATGGAGACAGAGACAAGACGCTTGGGAAAATTGGAACATCACGGAGAGTTTAATCATGAAGAAGAGCAGGATGGAATAAATGTGTACAAAGGATTAGATGTCTATGTTCCCCCGATAAACGATAAAGAACCAGAAACAAAAGAGGTAAAAAACTGTGAACTTTTTGCAATAATCATTGATCAAAAGTTTTGATATATCAAATATGATAATTCATCTGCATATATCACATATGATACTATGAAAAATCTGAACTTGTTTTAATAATATATGAGATAGTTTTGACATATCATATATGAAAGTTTTGATATATCAAATATGATAATTCATCTGCATATATCACATATGATACTATGAAAAATCTGAACTTGTTTTTAATAATATATGAGATAGTTTTGACATATCACATATGATAGATAAAATGTAACTTAATATGTACATCAAAACTAATCCGTGCTTGTTTTGCAGGAGTATTATGAAAAAATCGTTTTGAAGTTTGATATAATTTCTGACGAAAGATCAGAGTTGGTTAAAACGTTGAGAAACGGAGTGAAAAAGTTTGAAGACGACCAAATGATGATTGATTTTTGCAAGGAATACAGGGAATTGTTTAATGATAATGAATTCAAACACTATGAGTACTCTAAGGACGATGATAGCGAGGGTGAGACTGATGGAGATAATGAAGACAACAATCATGATGATGATGGAGCACCAACAGCAGATGCAAACAAGAAAAAAGAAAGTGAAAATCAAACGAAAGAGAGAAACAAAGAAGATATTGATAAACAAACAGAAGAAAGTGGAAGTGAAGGAACCGATGAAAGTGGAAGTGAAGGAACTGAAAAAAATGGAAGTGAAGCAACAGAAGGAGGAAGTGATGGAAAGGAGGAAAACATGAATAGAGACGAGAAAGAGGTTACAGCTCACATGGATGTTGACAGTCAGAATAAAGACCTCAATAAAGAAAAGGATGACAATGAAACTGAAGACAATGACAAGATGAACAACATTGATATGAAGAATGATTCAATTCAGGAGAAACAGGATAACAATAAGGATGAAAATGCTAAGGTTGACAACGTTCAGGAGAAACAAGCTGATGATAAAGATGAAATTGGTGAGGATGAATTTTGGAATACACAGTTTACTGACTCACAGTGTGAAGAGTTGGAGAATCAAGCAATAGAAGAAATTAAAAAGAAAACAACAAAAAGAAAGACCGTTATAGAAATAACTCCACCATCATTCTCTCTTGGTTTGTCCCCGGATACAAACAAGGTAGAAGAAAGGGCAGCAAAAAGAGTCAAAAAACCGTCTAGATTTATTGTTTCTCCATACATAAACAAAAAAACAGCTACAAAGGGAAAAGCAGTACAAGATGAAATGATGATTTGTAGTTACTTGTTTTCGATGGAAGGAAGTGAATTGTAATGTATCAAGTTACCTTTTACTCTTTCAATTTATTATCATTTCAATTTTCTTCAAAAATATCATATATGATAAATTTGTTGTTTTATGTAGAGACTTCATCTTTGAAACGAAAGAAGGAAATGCAACCATCCGAGATTATATGCAGACTTTAGCCCCATCCTTAAAAATCGAATCTAATGTCATTGACACCTACTGCTTAGTTTTAAACCATGAGCAAGGAGTGAACAACAAACGAAAGAAAACAAAGCATTTCTTTCACACGGGGATGAATTGTAAGTAGATTTAAACCTTTAAAGTAAGCAAATAAAAAAATATAGTGTTTGCTACAAAATAAAATATGTTTGTTATATGTAAACAAGACACGAGACAATTTTAACTGGAAGATAGGGAGGACCGGAAAGAAGTATGATGAAAAGAAGCAAACAAATCAATTCTGACACAATGAAGAACGAGTTTCAAGGAAAAAAAAAAAAAAAAAAAGACCAAAAAAATGAATGAAAAAGTTGAAAGAATCTAGAAATGGTAACAACTTGCTACAGTATTGTATCTGATTATAAACACATTAAAATAATTTTGCAATAAGACTGATACAGACAACACATTTCAAAATATAGGCATTCTTTCCATTATCGCCCATGAACCCACTACCTCGTAGTATTTAATCTTCTTAAGTGCACGCCAGTGATAATCGTACCAACTCAAAAACGCCAATGTCATATGAAGCAAAATATAAGAAGGACTGCGATGTTCTGGTAAGCAACTAAATGCTGTTATATGTATGATTATATTATCAGTATCATATATGATATCATGTATGATAAAAATGTAAACAAGTATTTTTAAATGTATGATATCATATATGATACAATGATTGAAAATAAATATCTCTACAATGTAATTACTTTTTTGCAGAAAAACATGTTTTCCATGTATCTTAAAGAAGTGCAGCATCCAAAAGCTAAAGAAGTGTTGGAACATAAGCACAATCTAAGGCCTAAATGAGGGGGACAAAGGAAGAACAACACAGATAGCGGTGATATCTTGATGATGCACATGGAGAACTTCAACTGGGGAAAATGCAAGGAATTGGGACCTGGAATTTCCTACAGAGGAACAAGGAAATAGATGTGATATAATAAAGATGAGGATGAGGTTCGCTGCAAAAATGCTAACTCATGAAATCAACATACATCGTGAAGAAATGAGTAAACAAGCACTGGAATTTGCAGAAACTAACAAAGAAAAGAAAGCGAGGGAGGAACTTATAAAGGAAGCAATAAAAGTGAAGAAACAAAAACAAGAGTCAGAAAGAATCTCAAGTGCAATATGATGAAGACTTTTGGGAGAACTGAAGTCATTTTAATGTTTTTGTCTCTTAATTACTTTTAGTAACAAACTGTAGTAGTTTATGATCAATTGTTAATGTTTTCCACTGGGAAGGGGTACGCGGTATGCAGGAGAACCCCTTTGGGGTTACTCTGAGCTTGGGTGTTAACTAGTCGTCGAGGGGCTTCTCCGACTAACATGCCTGAGTCATGCCACCTACCCTAAGCCAAAAGTGCTTCCCCACTGGGTTTTTAGTTTAGACTGGTAATATAGGATGTCGTTGGTGGTATTGCAGTTTATATCACATTTTGGGGCCTTTGACTGTACCAAATTTTGGGGGATTAAATCTGTAATGAAACAAAGAAGTTATGAATTATGATTAAATGGAAATGCCGAAACATATGGAAATGTTAATTTGGAATTATGTCTATTTTGATACAGTTTTCATTGCACAAATTGGTAATCACTTGGATGTTTTAGCATTTACAAAATATTATGATGGTAGATAAAATATTACACATTAAAATCATATATGATTTCTTTCAGAAAGCACATATGATTGCTTTTTCAAAACTTGTTAAATACAGCAATCAAATATGATAACTCAAAAAACAAAGGAACAAAACAAGTATTTTTACAAGAATCACATATGATACTTCAAATACAAAGAAAAATAATGTAAACTTGTAATTTCTACATGATATCACATATGATAAAACTTAATAATAAAGAAGATCCAAACACATGGGATTATTCAAACATAATAAAGAATATTTTTTAAAAGTATCAAATATGATAATTCAAATAAAAAGAATCTAATGCAAAATCATATATGATTTCAATATGATATCATATATGATACAACTTATTAAAAACAAACAAACAGTTTGCTGAACTTATCATTCAACAAAAATATACTTATTCATGAATCAAGTCTTCATCTTTTTCAACCAATTCTTCTTCGTCTTCAGCCAAATCTATTTTTTCTTGAACAACTTCCTCTTGACACACTTCTTTTTCAACCACAACTTCCTCTTGACCTACTTCTTTTTGAACAACAACTTCATTTTGATCTTCAAACCTCCCCGGGCATGTCCTCTTGTTATGATCGGTACCGCCACACAATGAACATGAATTCCTGCCCTTCAAACTTTTTTCAATTGCTTTCTCTTTTCCTCCTTTGATACGCAACTTTTTTCGTCCTTTGGTAGATCCAACAGTAGGATTGTTAACATCAACAGCAGCCGGCTTTGGAACTCCAACAAGCTGCTCCAAATTATCAGTTTTGTTCTTTGAAGGAGGATTTGGGCAATCAGCTTCAACCTCTTTCTTTAGTGACTTCAACTTTTCAACAAAAGCGCCTAACCTTGGCTCATCTTTACTCAGCAAATGCACACAATGATCAACAATAGAAGTTGCCTCGTTCGCATAATTCTCAACAACCACATTCTTCTCACCATATCTGTTTCTTTTGTTCCTCAAACCAGCAGGTATAAGGTTCTTCGTCCAACGCCTCAAGATGTATTGTTGTGGAATCATTTCAACATTGGCATTTTTAAAGACACAAAAAATATGCTTGCATAATATGCCAACTCTGACAAAAAGCTGACATGAACAAACAACTGAACCATCTCCTACGCTCCGCAAAACCTAAACAAAGCACAAAAATAATGTAAAAAACTGCATTGTATAATCATATATGATTACACATAAAAAAACTGGAAACTACAAAAACCATACCTTATAAAGCCCATCTTTTTTGAAAAACATATCAACTTTATCATTTTCGTCAGCTTTATCATTCCCTTTATCAACAGATTGAGGTTTCTTCTTCTTCTTATTCGGCATTTCATAAACATACGGACTCTCTTTGATAATACACACCTCAGATCCTTCAACCAAACATTTTGAATCTATTTGGCAATAAAATAAGCCAACAAATATTTCTTTCTGAACTAACTCAAACAGCGAACGAGTGTAAACATTAGACGCATGACGTTCAATCTTAAGAAGGGTCTTAAGCTTAGGAACAGTATCAATTGTCTTATGATCCATCCTTTCTTGTACATGCCTTTGCTTCTCCATCGCCGTCTCAAAACAGTTCATAAAATTCATAAGAGTCGAACCAGAATTTGTAAAATGAGAGAAAAAGGAGTTCTCACTCTCTGACCTGGATGTTGTCCTCATCAATCCACATAATGGAGAGTCAATAAAATATGCAGGAATCCAAGTTGAACGAATATTAAACATCTTTGTTAACCACTTATGATTCTCCAACTTAAACTCTTCCATCAACTTTCCCCATCTATACTCAAACTCTTCGGGACCAATGTACATATTCCATACAATTTTATTCAGCTTCTCTTTAAAGTCAGTCTCATCATAGATTTTTGCACATATCTGAAAGAAGAAAAACAATAAACTTTTAACAATTAATTCATAGTATCAAATGTGAAATAACAAATAACTTAAAACTGAATTATCATATATGATCAAACAAAATGATATGAAAATAAAAATGTATATTGAAATATCATATATGATGAAACAAAAGAGTAATCAGAAAAAGATAAAAGTACCTTAGCAGTATCACATATGATATAAATACTAAATAAAAACTCAATTATCACATATAATATCATATATGATAATACAAATGATATGAAACTAAAACTGTATATTGAGATAAAAAAATACCTTAGCAGGAAGCTTTTGGGTGATATGCCACATGCATAGACGATGCTTGGACCCACCAAACTCAGCTTCAATAGCATTCCTCATTGCTCCATCTTGGTCGGTGACTACTATACTAGGTGCTTTCCCAAAAGCTTTAATAAATGCTTTCAATAACCAAATGTAAGATTTTGTAGTTTCATTCTTCAACAAACCCGCAGCAACCGTAACACACTTCCTGTGATTGTCTATGGCTGTAAACGGAACAAACACCATCTTGTATCTGAAAAAAAAACATAAAAAAACTGAAATAACACAAAACATACTACAACTAAGACACGGCTTACAAAAAAAGAATTCTTACTTGTTTATCTTAAAAGTAGCATCAAACGATACAACATCGCCAAACTCCCTGTAATTGTACTTAGAAACTTCATCGGCCCAAAAAATAGCAGTAAGTTCAGCATTATCAACCAAGTAATCAAACGAAAAGTCAGATACATGCTTCTTTCTATTTTCCATCTTATGAATAAGCATCTGAGCATCACTGTCTCCTATATAGCAGTTCACGCTTCTAAAAAAGTTCTTAAAATCAATAGTACTACCGTGAACAAGCAAGTAAGAACCCTTGATACCGGTTAGAAGGTGATGGGCTCTTGTTGCACTGCTCCATATAAGTCAACTGCCTCTCTGTCTTTGACAAATGCTTGTACTCTTCACGTTCAAGCTCATGATTATGAATAGTATCAAACACTTTCAGAACAAACTTTCTAGTACAAGTATCCAAATTAAACACAGCACGCGCTTTGCATCCAGTTATATGAAGGTTTGAATTTCTCTTTTGTTTGTCACTGTTACCTAAATCTAGTGTGTCTACGTGTATTCCTTTAGGGCAACCCATCCTATTGCAAACTAAATACTTTTGTCTAACGTCTCCATTCAACATTCTTTTCTGACATGAACGTCTAACTACAAACCCTGCTTCTGCAGCATACTTCATATATGCAACAACACAATCATCAACTGAATCATAAACATTCCCTTTAACTAGTAAAACAGCCGCAGAAACTTTTGGAATGTAATAAACAGTTCCACCGGGAGTATCAAAATTAGAATGAGTAACAAACGATTCAGGAGTACACAACGCATCCAAATCTGAAAAAAATAAAATGAAAATGAAAAAAAAAATAGGCTGTGTCATGAAAAAATGCAAAAAACACATATAATATCACAAATGACATGTATAATAAACACAAGCTGTGATATCATATATGATATAACATATGATATATCAAAACAAATAAAAAACATGTAAAATCATATATGATATCAAAAGATGATATATAATACACACAAGCTGTGATATCATATATGATACACATATGTTATATACAAACAATGGAATATCATATATGATATCACATACAATATCATATATGATATACCAAACAAAAACAACCTCAATTATAAACACATTAACACAAGATAAAAAATATCAAATATAAAATATTTCAAATCAACTTAAAACTGCTTATTCCTAAACTAATAAGTTACAAACAGCTTAATTAATTAAAAATAGCTTATGAACATAAACGTACTCTTAACAGCATGTGTGTCATCACTCTCCTTCTCATAAGCAACAATCTCTTCAGTAAGAGCATTAAGAGAAACAACATGAGAATTTTGAGAAACACTAGATAACGCACTTGAATGACTCGGATCCATAAAACCTGATAATAAATCAAAATAAGCTAATAAGCTAGCTTATTTTTCAGATAATAATAATAACATAAGCTAATTCGCAAAAAAAATCTAAAAAAAATAAAATAAATATAAACGGAGCACACGAATTAAAGAAGGATAAGATCAATTGAAGGATAAGATCAATTGAAGAAGAAGATGATCGATTGAAGAAGACGATAATCAATCGATTAGTTTGTTGTGTTAGATAAGATAATCGTTAGTCGAAGAGAGAGAAAAAATAGATCGAAGCTAAACACACACTATGTGTGTGAATTAAAAGAGACGGTTACTAAAAAAATTGCTTTTATATTGGACAAAATAGCCCTTGTAGTGCAAATTGAGAATTTAATCTCATTCGTTGGATCATATAAAGATGGAGGGTGGAGATGAGTCCCCCAGTATCCAAAAAAGGTTTGGTATCCAAATGAACTTAAATCAAAGTTTATTATTAATAAAGAAAAGATATTAGATAATCATTTTCCATGGACGAGGTGTACTTACCTGAAGAAATTATTTACATGATAGTTATTCAATTGCCTACAAAACCCTTGTTGCGATTCCAATGCGTTTCAAAGCATTGGAACCGTGTAATATCAGACTTTATCAAACTGAGATCACGTCGGATGATTCTTCTACCTGTTGAACATTCTCTAGCCATGGACACCACTGATTATTCCTTGATCAAAGTTGGTTCTCCTTTTGGAAACTCAGAAGCTAGAGGGGGGTTTGGGAGATTGGAACAATCAATGGGATAGTCCTAATGGTGGATTTATCTTGTCCTGAGGATATCATATACAATCCATTCACAGGAGCAGTCAAGAAAGTTTTCGATCCAGAATCTGATCGTAAATGTAACTATGCGTATGGATTTTTTATGGCACAATACCAGATGATTTGAAGATTGTTAAGATTCTTAGATCAAATGATAAAGGGAACTCCAGATCGTGTTACGTCTTCAGTCTTTCAACCGGGGTATGGAGCACACCCTTAGAGCTGACAGGGAATTATAGGTTTACGGAGCATAAGGGTTTGTTTGTAAATGGCTTTTTGTATTGGATGTCCGCCACATGTAGCTCGAGAGTGATATTGGCTCTTGATGTTAAGGATATGGTATTTTCGGAGATACAAAGTCCATGTGCCCGTCGGCGCTGGACAATGCTTCTTTTGGGCACATTGAAAGGACGCCTTGCCTGATATGTCGCTCTCCTCAATATCAATATGAGTATGAGCTATGGGTAATGAATGAACATGGGGTTTGGTCAACAGTGTATACATTAACATCACTACTGATAAACAATTATCTCAAGTCGTGGTGTAGGTGCATTTTGGATGAGGGAAAACTAGTCTTTTTGATGAACACAAATGAATTCATAATCTACGACATGTTGACAGGTTCATATAAGAAGGTGAAGAACACCATGACCATGTCAATATGTTTTGATTATGCAGGATTAGACGCAATGGAATATGTGGAGAGTTGTGCCTCATTAGCACCTTGAATTTTGCAGAAAGTCAGGAACTCAGTTATTTTAATTTCATTATAATTTGTGTTTCTTATTATTCATTCTTATTTCAGCAATTATAGTTATTGGATTTAATATTATTTTATAAAGTTGATGTTTTAACAACATATATCATATAATGAGCGGGGGATGGTGGAACTTATTGCCAAAGGTCCTTTAAATCAGAACTATGTTCTGTCAAAATTAGATTACCTGCATTACGCGATCACATTTATATTTGTTTAGCTTTGTTCTCAAGTTCACAAAATGTGATAAAATTTTACATGATAAATCATATACCACATGTATGCATACTCTGTAAAACAACCATATTAATCCACACGAAACAGAATGAGGAAAAAAAGCCCCAAGTATCTAGTTAACTGGTTAATGGCTCTATATACAACCGATCTTTTTTTTCTCTGTAGCTGCGGTATCCAAACTTTCCCAACTCTAGCCGAGAAAATTACTTACCATGTCCGCATCCACCACGACATGACATGCGACCATACAAGTAGCAATTTATTAATAAGATTCAGCATACTTTTGTAAGGATCTAAATGTACTATAGAGTGTTTGACTTTGATTTTCCAATAGCTTACACGTTTCTTTCCAAGCTATAGTAAATTAGTAAGAATTGCTGATATAAGCACAATTTGCAAGCATATTCTTGTCTTAGCAGAAGTTACGCTAAGTTTAGGGAAATGCTAATGGCAGCCTTAAGGGTTGTTAATAGCAACCAATTCTCCACTTATCCTCATTAAACTAAAAAGACCAGCAAAACTCATTCAACTTAAAATTAGCTTATGGCCCTTATCTTAGGCTATAGTTGATAAATTTAGATTATACTATGACATAACTTAGTTTATGGAAAGAAAGTTTATGGAATCTTGCTTATAAAACTTAGAAGAGCTAAAGTGTGTTAATGTTCTCATTTGAATTCTTTTCAAACCCTCCTAGTATGGGTGGTGTAGTAGCTAGCTATTTGAATTGATAGCAATATTCTCGATATTACCATTTTCAGCGCAATATTATTCTTGATTCGAACCCACTGTGATTGAAGTTTGGGCGTGGTAGTATGTGTAACTATCCCTCATGGAGATAAATTGTTTTACCTTAAAATTTTATGGTGACGGAAATAGTTAAAAATAATTAAGGAGGTGTTTGTTTCGGCTTATATGTGGGTTTATGAGCTTATTTCATTTCTGCTTATATTTCATAACACTACACAAAAAAGGGGCTTTAATGACGAAAATTTAGTGACGACATTTTTTTTCTGTCACTATTAAGGGCTTATAGTGACGAGAAAAAACTTGTCATTTAATTTTCGTGACAAGGAACAATGCAATGATGAAACTCGTTTGTCACTAGGTTTTATACATTCTAATCACAAAAAAATTCATCACCAACAATGTATCTTTCTTTTTTTATCGAGCACTTAAAAATACAAGGACCTAAATTGTCATAATTGCTAAACTTAAATATTTGGGGACCTGACAAAGTCTCAAACTCATATCTCAGGTCATAATCATTCCCAAATCACCATGACATAACTCTCTCGATTCACCATGACTCTCATCTCACTCTTAACGAATCATCCCTAAAACACTCTTACGTCATAACTCTCACCTCACTCTTAACGAATCATCCCTAAAACACTCTCACGCCATAATATCAGGTTTCGATTGAAGATTTACGGAAATTTTAGGGTTAATTTGAAGATTTGCGGTTATTTAGGGTTAATGTGAAGATTTACGGTTATTTAGGGTTCATTTGAAGATTTACGGTTATTTAGGGTTTATTTGAAGATCAAGCGATTGTATATTGCTGCAAAGTTTTTGTAAGTGTTAATTTTGATTTTCATTTGTTTTCGTTTCTGTTACCGTTTCAATTTTGAATCGATTTGATTCGATTATGAGTTATAACTGATGTGATAAGTATAAGTTAAAATAAAGCTATAATTATGAGTTATAACGAAAATAAATTATAAGTTAGGATTGGTTAGAATCGTTAGTTTTTGTGCCTGATGTGATTATGCGATTTTGGTTAGAATCCCTAGAATCGTTAGAAGGTCTAGTGTACAATATAGCAGTTCTGCTTTTTGGTGAAAGTTTCGATAATATAATAATGCTAGATGTAAGAATGCTAGAGTGACATGAGCGATTCACTGAGAAGAATGCTAGAAGTAAGTATGGACTATTGTGATAATGATAATGTCGAAGAGATGCGACATGAGCTTTTAATTTGATTTGTTGATCGATAAACTGAAATGTTCATATGAGTTATATAATTTGAAACTTCACGGGAAGAAAAGGTATAGCAATGTGCATATTGGGAGAAGTAGTTGCCATTTTAATTAATAACTCAGGCACAAACCTGCAATTCATCAAGGGTTATATAATTGGATTTGTTGATCGATAAACTGAAATGTTCATGATCACAAAGACCATTCTTTATTTATCGATTACGTTTGACATAAGTATCATCCTTCTTTTCTCAAAACTTTAACCAACACATCTAAGTTTCAGTTTTAAGAAATAACTATATGAGGTTTTATGTGGTTGATTTTTTATGTACGTCTATATCTCATATGTATCCTTTAAATAGTGATCAGTGATACATGTTTTCTATGTGGTTTTCAAGAAGATAACAAAAGTATAGGCTGGTCTTAACAAAAGTGTATATATAGAATGTCACTCTTCCCAATAGCATAGTTTGTGGTCTTCTCTGTGAATTGCTTATGTTTATGTTTCATTTAGGAGTTGAACCACTTAGTAAGTTCGTGTGTTATTTTTTGTTTCCCTGTTGCACAGGCTGCTCTTAAATGTTTTCTTAAAGTATGATGTGTAATGAAAACCTTTGGTAGAAAACTATTTCTCTTTTGTTTAGGTAGTATATTATTTACATTATTTTGTATATTTTTTCTAGGTTTATCGATTTTAACATAAAAAATGGATAAGTCTTGGATGAACATATATGATAGGATAAATGATACAAGATATGAGGCTGATGTGATAAAGTTTCTAGATTTTGCATACCGTGGCAGAGATGAGTCATTGGCTATTCCATGCCCGTGCAGAAGCTGTAACAATTTTCGTGACAAAAATAGAGTAACTATGTATAAACATTTAATGCAAAATGGAATCACTAGAGGTTACACAACGTGGAATTATCATGGAGAGGAATCAGATGATGATGATGATGATGGTGGTGGTGATGATGATGTGCCATTTGATGGAAGTGATGGAGGTACCGATGATATGAGTGATGACGACCTTGATGAGATGTTAGATAACATAGGTCATAGTACTTGGGGTGATAACTGGCAGACTAGAAGCAACTCTTCCGTTCCCGTTGACAAAAATTTGAACACTCTTCGCAAATTGTTAGATGAATCACATGAAGAGCTTTATGCAGGATGTCAAACTTTTTCAAAGTTTTCTTTTGTTGTTACCATTTTACATTTGAAGACAACTAGTGGTTGGTCAATGAAATCATTTAATGCCACGCTCGATTTATTTAGAAAAGCTTTGCCAGCTCCATCCTTAGTTCCGAAGAACTTTTATGAAGCAAAAAAGTATGTTCGTGATTTGGGGTTCGAAGGAGAGAAAATACATGCATGTGTGAATGACTGCATTCTTTATAGAAATAAGTATGCAAATCACACCCAATGTACAAAGTGTAACGCACCTAGATTTAAGAAAAACGATTCAAAGGTACCACAAAAGGACTTAGATATTTTCCGCTCGTACCTAGGCTTCAAAGGTTGTTTATTGATAAGCAAGTTGCGTCTGATATGAGGTGGCATAAGGAGAAACGAGTTCGTGATGATAATATAGCTAGACATCCTGCGGACACCGAGGCAAAAGTTGAAGCAAAAACGAGGGGAAAAGGTAATGAAATTCTGGGATGTTTAGATGTGTGTTATTTCTGCACTTATTATACTATGGTTACTATGTTCTGTAATTAATATACTTTATATGCCTTGATATTTTATAGGGTTAATTGCCTAAAAATGTATTATACTTGCCACTTTTTGTCATTGTATGTAGACAACTATTTTTTTTGCCATTGTGTCGCTCAACTTTTGAATTCGTGCTATTGTGTGTATTCTGCGACTATTTCTGCATGTAAAATGACCATTTTACCTTTCAAAATTTGAAAAAAGTGAGGGTAAAATGGTCACAAAATACACACAATAGCACGAATTTAAAAGTTGAACGACACAATGGCAAAAAAAATAGTTGTCTACATACAATGACAAAAAGTGACAAGTATAGTACATTTTTAAGCAATTAACCCTAAAAAAATCAAGAAATGAAAAAAAGTACCAAAATAAAAAATCATAACAAAATAGAAAATAAATAAAAAAAGTATGAAAAAATTAAGAATAAAAAAAGACATTAAGAGGTGTCAAGACACCCCCTCCACATTTAGTTCAATAAGAGGTTTATGCATCTTAGTGCCTCTTAATGGTCTAGAAAATAACAAACGCTCTTAACATTGCTTGCTTCTTACCGTCTTTGAATGACATGGAAAAAACAAACAGT